>JAPKLX010000047.1:1796239-1919517 GCA_026898415.1 Leonotis leonurus
TGGTACTTGTGCCACCGGTTGTGGTGTAAAATAGGTGGAAACATGGTTTCCACCTATGTTACACCACAACCGGTGGTTAGAGGACAATATTAAGCAACAACCGGTGGCCAAGGACCACCGGTCGGTGATACTTGTGCGACCGGTTGTGGCTTAAAATAGGTGGAAACCATGTTTCCACCTATTTTACCCCACAACCGGTGGTAAAGAGCCAAAATTAGGCAACAACCGGTGGTCCTATGGCCACCGGTGGTTGCACTTTTGCCACCGGTTGTGCATTTTTACCGAATAAAATAGAGTTTAATGAGTGAATACCTGGTTTTTTGGCAGAAATCTCTTCACATGGATGAGCTCGAGCTTTAATCCGAAGGTGTATCAATTATGCTAGAGAGAATATTTACTTGGGAGTTGGGAGAATTGTTGGTCAAATTGCAATTATGAGGTTATCATTCAAATTTAACTACCTTACTTTTGTGGAAATCAATACAAAATGAGAAAGACTTTCCTTGTTTTTAACAAAAGTGGGTATATTGTGCATGTAAGTTTAGATTTGGCTAATTTATACATGAGCCATTTCAAAATTGGGTACTTTTACCCATTATCACATTATAAAATCTCAGCGACATTTGTTAGGAAAATAAATAAAAGGTCGTACTTTTAGTTTTTCTCTTACACGCTTCATGAAAAAATGGTACGACTTTCAGTATTGTCTATTTATCGAATAATAGTTTAATATAACTCAAAGTAGATAATTAACGGTTCTTATTTGTTGAAATTTAGCATGTTAGGTAAACAGATAAAGAAATCAAGATGGAGACAGCTTTTTTGGTTTCGAAAATTGGAATTTACGACATGGTCAGCTTGTTAGAAATAAATACTCCTTCCTATTCATATTAAATTAAATGTGGTTTAAGAATTTTGATTTTGCTTTTTTTTTTTTTTTTTCAAAATGAATGACGTTTTGACATACTTCCTCCGTTTTTTAATAAGTGTCCAATTTTACTAAATCACATATACCAATAAAATAAAAATTTTACTTATATACCCTTTATTGAATAGCATAATAAATACATTCATACAAATAATATCAAATTTCAATAAGTATTAAATAAGGGCAAAATTGAAAGATTGTCATAAATATACTCTAGAATTTTGAAATAGAACACTTACTTAGAAATAAGAAAAAAAGTGAAATAAGACACTTAAAAAAAATGAGAGGGAGTATTATATTTAACATACTCTAATGCAATGAATGTGTATTTATTCTCAATGTTATAATAGATTGTTGATTTGGTAACATGAAGACTTTTCTAACTCCAAATTGTGGATGTTAATAAGATTAATGAAATTAAATAAAGTTAATTTAGATAAAAATATTTTTTTAATAATAGTTGTGCACAAGTATAGAACGACACACACGTTATGAATATGAGGGAGTGCAATATAAGATTAAGATATTATGCAATAATGGATAACTATCGTTATTCATTTTTTTCTTTTAATTTGAATGTTATGAGTTGGGTTGAAATTTGAATTTGAAATTTGTAAATTAAAATTGAGTTTGGCTTCGTAAATAAATTTTTTTTGACCGACTTATTATTCGATTTAATTATGTATCCGAATATAGTTCAAGATCGAGCTTATTAAAAAATATATTTGTTAAATTATTTGAGTTTATATATATATATATATATATATTTGTATACTATCAATTATATAAATTCATGATCTGTACTTGCATATAAATTTAGCAGTATTATTTGAAGTTCGACTCATTTTTTTTAATTAGTGAACATGCTCATTAAGAATACTTACAAATTATTCAAAATTCGTTTGACTTGTTAAGATTAGATTGCATGTTTGATCGACTCGAATACCTTTCAAATTGAATACCCTTAGATAAAAAATCAATTCAAGGCCAGAATTCGATTTGAAGCTCGAGTTCAACTCGTTTACAAACATATAAATATCAAATAAATTTTTATCGAATTGGGGGTGGAAAAATATCTTACACTCTTAGAATATATACACAAAAAAGCTCGCCTTCCCATTTCCCACACCGAGACATGCTAACATGCTTAAGACCACTAAGATGGTGTTTACTTTGCATGATTAGATGAATTGATAATATTAATTCAAACTAAATTAATATTTACTTTAATGGGTAAATAATGGATCACTTGATTTTGAATTAATTTAATAATATTATCTTTCAAATAATCAATCTTATATTTTATTAATCCAACTAATCACTCAAAATACACCGCATCTATCAAGATTAGATGACAGGCTACATAAATTGATAACAATTTATTAATTTTAAATTAGTCTTTATTAATTTAATATTAAATAAATTAAAATAAATACAACAACATAGTTCTCGTTGACTTGAGAATTGAGATATAACAGTGATTTGTTGAATGAAGTTGAACTAATGAAAATAATAGTGCACCTACTAAATAAACAATCGACATTAATCACAAAATAATTAATCACAAACTGGAAACAGTTGCATGAACAATCATCCATTAATATTTTACCACGTGTCGAGTTTATATAGATGCGTACAGTGGTGATCCACATTTGGTATTATATATAGGAAACAATTAACATCATAATCAAATAAATGGTTATACAATAATTCTTTTTTAAACAAAAAATGAAATTTATAGTATATTCTAATAGTTAGATCTTATATAAAATGCAATAATTTATGTTTTTCAATCAATTTACCTTTTTATATATTTTTATATGTAGTTAGTTAAGTGTGTGATCAGTTAAATTTATTTATGTAAGAGTGAATAATTAACTTTTACCTTTTTATCGTGAAAAATGGATAAAAGTACTTTTTGTTTTTAAAAATATGCATCAAATGTGTTTATTAAATTAGATAAGATACTAATGTGTTATTAAAAATACTTTACAGTTGTTTATTCACCTAACATCGTTAAAAACACCGTTAAAATGTAGATAAAATTATTCATTTACCCTTTTTATATGATTCTTTATATTGAACAATGTATTTTTAAATTAGGAATTTCTTAATTCTCCTTTGTAGGATTTTTGGGTTCCTTACATTAAAATTACATTTATTTTCTCTTGGAATTAAATTATAATAATTGATTTTTGTTTGTTTGATTGAATCTCAAGCGAGACTAAAACTTTATTACTAGATTGGTTTTTGTTGGTTTTTTATCTTTTGAAAGTTAGTGGAAAATCTCATTGTGTCAATTAATATTCACAATATTAAAAATTGAAATGCTCATGGACTATTAAAATTTTATTTTGGTTAAATCAGCAATATTTTTCATGGTAAAATAATTGTTCTCATATTTTTGAGAGAGTGATTTTTTTTTCCAAACTCCAATAAACAATTGCGTATTAGGGTTGTACACGAATCAAATAATTTTGGTTCGATTCAAAATTTGATGATTCAAATTCAAAATTCAATGATTAAAAAACAAATACAAATTATTTTTTAGATAAAAAATTGAATATTATGATATTAATTTGAACCGATATTTATGATTAAGTGTATATATATATATAACATATTTATATATTTATATGATGTTTATATACATAATATATAATTTTTACACCTATTTTTTAAATCAAAAATATTTTATAAGTGTGAAATTTCCAATTTAAAATTTAGAATATTATTTAATAACATAAAAAATTGAATTTAATTGAATTATCTGAATATTCACATCGTATCAAATAGAATTAATTATTTAATATACAAATACTAATTGAATTTTTTACGAATTGAATATTGTGTTATTCATTTTGATTCGATTCATATACAACTCTATTGTGTTCTATTTTTTCAATCACCGTGAATAAGAAATAAAATAAACAATATTAACTTAATTTGTATGGTTATATTGTAATTAATTTAACAAAATGAACACCATGATGACAAATAATGCTTTATGTGTGTGTGGTTGAGTGAAGGGTATTTACGTCAATCTAGACCTATTAAAACAATGAAGAAGTACATAATTTATATTTTCTGTTAAAGTTAATGAGTTGAGTTTTCTATGCAAATTTTTTAATAACACATGGGTATCGCAACTTAATAAACACTAAGGGGTGATTTGATTTATGTGATATGATTGATAGGATTATAAGCTTTAAATTTCTACCTTTTTATCCATAATCCTCCATCTCCTTATGAATTCAATATATTTTTATGCCCCTTAATCACTCAAATGTTTGATTATATAATCACACCAAATTTGGCTTGATTATTTAATCAAGCATTTGAGTGATTAAGGAGCATAAAAAATGGCTAAATTCATAAGGAGATGGAGGATTATGAATAAGAAGGTAGAGATTTAAAGGTTATAATCCTATTAATCCCATCAATCCTATCACACAAACCAAACCACCCCTAAGGGTATTTGGTGCATATTTTCAAAAACACAATGTAGTTTCATGCATTTTGGGATGTTATCTTTAAAGAGAGACGTATTTCATTTTGGGATGTCATCTCAAAAAAGATGCATTATCCAAAATATAATAATAAGAGATGCTAAATGATAATAAGGATGTAATTAGTATGAATTACTAATACACTTTAAAGTTTAAATAAGTCTCACTAATTCTGGTATCGAAAAAAAATACATCTCTTTGAAGAGAACCGAATAGTATAAAATATGGTTGTTATAAAGCATTATTATGATATGTAAAAAATATCATCACATCTAGATACACTAACTTTTTAATCAAAGTATGCATACTTTACTTGGATAG
Organism: Leonotis leonurus; assembly: GCA_026898415.1. Taxonomy (NCBI): domain Eukaryota; kingdom Viridiplantae; phylum Streptophyta; class Magnoliopsida; order Lamiales; family Lamiaceae; genus Leonotis; species Leonotis leonurus. Next base: position 1,800,998 of record JAPKLX010000047.1, read on the forward strand.
GGAGTAATAAGTATGAATTTTTATTTTAATTAATATTACATGTGTTCACGAAATTTTTTCACATTTCTCTACTTTATTTCATTAATAAAAATGTGTACATTTATATTTTTTTCAATAATGATATTCATAGTTGGACTTACCGTTAATTTTTAAAATTGAGACTAGCTCTCATTTGATTCATAACATATTTAATTTATTTATCAATAAATTTAACTTTTGTTTCATTCACATACACATTTACTTAGGCCTTGTTTGGTTGATTAGACTCATAGTACTAGGACTTAATCTTATCTAAGATGAAACTTATCTTTGGGGTAAGATCAAGACTAAAAATGTAAGTATTAGCTATCCTAGATAGCTTTTAAATTGAATCTTGAATTTTGTCTTACAAACCAAACATAAAATAATTATTGTCTAGGACTTAATAAGAGCAACCGAGCCCCCCTTAATAAATATTATTAAATCCTTACTTTTATTCGCATTACATTTAAATTATTGGTTAAAATGTGTGATGAATTTAAATATACAATTTTTTATGACCGGAAAGAATATAAGATTATATATAATCATTAAATCTTAAATAAAATATTATTAAAGAATTAACAATATGTCATTAACAGTTAAAGTACACACTTTTAATAGTCATTCCTTCTTATGCGTATAATCGAATCGAACTGAGCCGAATACTATTAGGTTCGCGTTCGCTTTGTTTGAAAATTTAAAGGCTCGAGTTTGGTTCGAGCTCGGTTCGATTTCTGAAAATCAAGCTCGAGTTCGGTTCGATAAATAAAAATAGAACTCGAGTTCGGTTCGTTAATTATTTGATTTAATAGTAAATTCGAACTTGGCTTGAGTTCGTTAAATATTTGGATTCGAGTTTGTTAAAAAGCTCGTTTATTAAATTATTTTGTTAATATATATATTATTATATTAATTTGATAAGTTCGTGAACTAGTTCATATATAAAGTTCGCGAACTATTTGAAACTCAGTTTGTTTTTTAAGTTCGTGAACAAGCTCGTTAATAAAGTTCATGAACTATTCGAAACTCGATTCGTTAAATTATATTCGGACATGTTCGCGAACTTTTCGAACCGAATATCTTTATGCTCAAGTTCGGCTCAAAAATTATTCGAGCTCAATTTAAGACTCTAGTTCGATTCTAGACTTGAGCCGAACCCCAAATAATTCATGAATAGGTTGGTTCACTTACATCCCTACTCCTCCTAGTAGATTCCAATGGTTAGTAAGCTAACTGCACCTATAAAAGAAACAACTCGATAAATGATCAAATGAGATCACTATCACCTCATCGAACCAAACGTTCATACCTACGCAAACGGCAAATATAAATTAAGAAAATGATAGAAACAACAGAAGCGACGAACAAGAGAGAGAAAGTCAGCTCGGTATCCCACGAATCCCGCCAAAAACTAGGATAAACCGCATTTCTGCAGCCGCACAGATCAACACCAAAATAGTCCACGCGCGCCTCGGATGATTTTCGGTTACTGAATAGATCTCGATCGAGTTTGAGGAGATATGGCTGAGTGTGCGGCGGCGGCGGCGGAACTCAGAGCCGTCTACATCTCCGGCAAGACGAGGACGTACGAATGGCGCGTCTCGCAGCTAAACGCGCTGCTCAAAATCGCGATTCATCACGAGAAGGAAATCCTCGAAGCTCTGAGTGCTGACCTCAACAAGCACGAGCACGAAGCTTTTCTTCATGAGGTGAGTGAGCTTCAATTGTTGGATTAATTTGATTTATTGATTATTTGGTGAATGATGTTACGGAACGTATTGTTTTTCGCGCCGATTCCACTCGGTGCAGTTTTCTTCCCTTCGTTTTCGCATGATTTGACACGTATATTAAGTTGAGTATTCATTTGTGAGTGGACCAGTGGAATTGATCAGGCGTAGCAATTCAGCTGTTGAGACTGCACATTCCGAAATTCGGAGTTGATTTCGAATACTTTTATATTTATAGATTTTTTTATTATTGCAGATGATGAATTGTGAGAATTTTCCCTTTTTAGTCAACTGCATTTAATGTTTTGTGCTCATTAATGCAGAATAACTAAGATATTCTCCTTTTATGTTTATTTTGATTTCATGGAATTATGACGCACACTGTGGTTGCAGGTGGAGTTAATGATGTTCTTTAAGTGCTTATTTTGATGAGTACAGGGGAAGTTGTAATTTGAGATTTTGTTGCTTACTTTTATTAGAGGAAACATCACTCAGGATAACGAATTTATTGCTTGTACACCATGCTTTGTTTGCTGTAGATATGATATTGGTGGATATGGATGTTTGACTTTTATTATTTATTACACGATTCTCAACTTTTGAATCTGCGTCCACAAATTAGTTTATATGTTCCAAAACTTATTTCTAGTTTTCTGTATGGGGATTAATATTGTTGTCCGTACAAAGACAGTATATTATAGCTGTGACTTTTTTGCTGCCTGCTAACTGAGAGTGCTTCAGACATTCCGTTTTAGCTCAAATGTGTTGTTAGCTTCTTCTTTTATGTCGATGCAAGACACTATTATTAAACCCGGTTCAAGAATGTAATAATATCTTAAGGATTTCTCAATGGGGGACTTTTAGACTGCAGAACAAGATGATACGATATGAAAAGGATTTGCACTTGATCTGATGTTATGGTCAAAAGAACCAAAATGATAATAACGAGAATACATTAATTAAGTACTTCATCTGTGCCCACGAAAATTGTTCCTAAACTTTTATCAGCGAGGATTGTAATAACTTTGATGTTTGGAGGAGTCGGTGGTCCACATTATGTGAGAGAGGTTATTCACAAAAATGGCTTATGAACTATTTTCGTAGAGGGAGGAAGTACTATGTTACTATTATGCTTATCGTATTAACTCTAAAATAAGGTTTGGTGAAATAACAACAGATAGTGATCAAGATAGCTATAAAAGAAATTATTTGACTTCCTTTAGAAGTATTGCAACTTTTACCTGCATAGAGTCCTTTATTCATGTAGAAAGTTGAATGGCAATGGAAAATCAACTGAATCATTTCTAGAAAATCTAACAGATTTGAACTCTTTTATCTTCACTTCATCAGGTATATTTCTTTATAACGAAGAGATTAGAGAAGCTTCATATGATGTCACATCGTGAGAAATGCCTTGGAGAATTTTATCTATGTGACCCTAAACTTAACATGCAATTCTCTGTTTCTTTGTGCTTTCATGTCTACTTCATCTTTCGACTAATTCCTTTTTATGTGTAAATGTTCAACATACTTCACCATGGAGGTCTTTAATCTTATTGTTTCATCTTCACCTTATCAGGTATATTACTTTATAACTAAGAGATTAGAGAAGCTTCATATGATGTCACATCGTGAGAAATGCCTTGGAGAATTTTATCTATATGATCCTAAACTTAACATGCAGTTCTCTGTTTCTTTGTGCTTTCATGTCTACTTCATCTTTCGACTAATTACTTTTTGTTTGTAAATGTTCAACAAACTTCACCATGGAGGTCTTTAATCTTATTGTTTCATCACTTCAGAGTACAACTTAACTATTTATTCGCGCAGATTGCTGCAGTTATAGGAGCATGCAAGAGGTCACTGACGGAATTACGTTGCTGGATGAAGCCTGAAAAAGTACATTAAAATTTATTTAGAGGTTAGAGATATCATGACTCTTTTTTCCCTATCTTGGTAATTGAATGGAGCTGTTTTTCTGTGATTGCAGGCTAAAACATCCATGACCACTTTTCCATCGTCAGCTGAAATAGTATCTGAACCCTATGGTGTTGTATTGGTTATATCAGCATGGAACTACCCTATTCGTATGTTCTACTATTTATTATCCTGCACATTTATCCTTTTCCTTGATTCAAAATTATTCGTCTCCATGTGCAATATTGATAAATTCGCCTTGCATTGTGCATGTACTGCTCTGATCTCTGACAAAGTGTTGTCGCTTGAGCCGGTCATTGGAGCTATTTCAGCTGGGAATGCTGTAGTACTGAAGCCGTCTGAAATTTCTCCTGCAACTTCATCGATAATGGCAAAACTTCTTGGGCAGTACATGGATGTCTCAGCTGTGAAAGTTATTGAAGGTGGTGTTCCAGAAACTAGTGCATTGCTGGAACAAAAATGGGACAAAATCTTTTACACAGGTACTTTTAAAGCCACGAGGCCCACAACATGATTGGTGGTTCATAATGAAAGAGTCTGCTTAACATTATTTATCACGATACTTAGATGGTTTTTAATACAAGATGATTTTTACACAGTTTTAGCTCAATAATTTTGTTACTAAATTATTAATGAATATAGTACAAAGTAAAACGATGTCTATACAATGATAGCTATAGTAGAATGTAGTTTAAGTATAAGGAATTTGAAGTGACATTTCACAGCGATTCTGGTTAAAGTTGACTCTTTTTAGAGATGAAGTGGCTCAGTGCATCTCTCTCTCAATTAAATGTAATAGAAAGACTCAAGAGGTTTTGGGATGACAAACTTTACTGCTTCTAATCAACTAATTATTTTACAGGGAATAGCAAGGTCGGACGTGTTATATTAGCTGCTGCTGCTAAGCATCTAACACCGGTGACTCTGGAGCTTGGTGGGAAATGTCCAGTGATCGTTGATTCGAACACCAACTTAAAAGTACTGAAACTTGCACCAAATCTGAATTTTCCTGAAATGAACACAAACAAACACATATTTTATAACATACTATATTATATCTTGTATTGTAACATGCATTCATTGTGCGTTCTGAAGGTTACAGCCAAAAGAATCTGTTCTGGGAAGTGGGGATGCAACAGTGGACAAACCTGTGTTGCACCTGATTATATAATAACTACAAAAGAATTTGCCTCGCAATTGGTAAGCAGTACCAACTGATATTTTACATGCTAGTACGTGTATAAGCTTTCTATCTGATCTAATCCTGATATGATTTCTCAGGTTGATGCTCTTTCATCTGAACTAAAAAGGTTCTATGGAAAGGATCCAGTGAATTCAAAGGACTTGTCAAAAATTGTAAATTCCCGACATTTTGAACGCCTAACGAAGATGTTGGATGAAGAGAAGGTTTCTAGTAAAATAGTTATAGGTGGTCAACGGAATGAAACCAATTTGTGAGTTCCAAACATGGTTTTGTATTTCTTTGTTCAACAACGTATATTATTGGTTGATGTGGAATTCTTACAAGTCTTTTCATTTCCATCTTACAGCAAGATTGCTCCCACTGTTATACTGGATGCCCCCGAAGATTCTCTGATCATGAATGAGGAGATATTTGGTCCTGTACTTTCCATTATCACGGTAAAAGCTGATAAACTTCTAGATTTTAGTTTGGGATTGTACACAAGATTTGTTACTTTTGGTGGTACATGGATTAACAGAGACTGATTGAGAAAACTTATAATTTTATCCATTCATACATATATCTTGCCATGGTAAACCAAAAAAAGAGTATATAAAAAGAAATTGTATTTGATGAGCGAGTAAACTCATTGATCATGAACGAGTGGTCATTCTTTCTTTAGCTAAAAAACATAACAGTATATTGATTTTCTTCTGTTCCTGCTCTTTTGTTTTATATGAAGGTTAACGATATTAAGGATGGCATTAACTTAATTAATGCTAAAGAAAAGCCACTTGCTGCTTATTTATTTACAAATGACAAAAAGCTCAAGGAGGAATTTGTGAATTGTGTCTCGGCTGGGGGAATTGCGATTAATGAAGTAGTTCTTCATGTAAGTCTTTCTTCTCGATCACTATTCTATTGAGTTTTTCAGTACATGGTTAAGGTTAAGTGCTCTTCTTGTTGATTCCACCATATTATTGCTAAAACATATTTAAAAAGTTTGATGTTAAATGTGTTAGAAAATGGGAGGTGTATGGGTATTTTAAATATAGAAAGTGATGGTAGTGAAGTGATGTAGAAAGGTGACTTAGTATTTTAGTATGGATAGTATGTAGGATATAGAGATGATTTAGGAAGTTAGTTTGTGGCTAGAATGTTTAGATTTTGGGATTTTTAGAGATGGTTTACAAATGGCTCATAAGGCCTCTATATAGTAGTAGGAGAACTCTCTAAAGTCCTCTTTAAAATGCTAGATCTAGAACTATCTACTAAAATATCTAATAGATTATTCTAGATATTATATTATCTAGAATACTCTTGATTAATGCATCACTTTTTAATAAAATGCCACTCAATGGACCTGAACCAAATTAACAAATTTGTTGGAAGCAGCTTACAGAGCCCACACTGCCATTCGGAGGCGTGGGAGAAAGCGGAATGGGAGCATACCATGGGAAATTCTCCTTCGATGCTTTCAGCCATAAAAAGCCAGTTCTATATCGCGGGTTTGGCGGTGAAATATCTGCAAGATACCCGCCATACTCCCCTGGGAAACTTAAATTTCTGAAAGCTGTGTTAAGTGGCAATATAATCCGCATTATTCGAGCTTTGCTTGGTTGGTAAGATTCACGATGAGTGCCTACACCTTTATTCCTTCGGTTGAATGGTTTACAATGAATTCATTTGTGTCTTGAATCAATTTGTTGATGACTGCTATATAGGTTGAAATATTTATCTATATTGCTTTTGTATCTTTTGTGTGCCTTTTCCAAAGCAGATAGAACTCATTTGTACGTTCATGTACATTAAAGAATTATTTGTCATTCTTTGACTCTGCAGTTTCTGTTCTTGGATATGGCTGTTCTTTTTGTGGTATTGCTCTTAAATTAGCTTTATATAAATTCTTTAATTCGCATCAAGCAGCAGCCAAGAATCAGGACATTTTACCTGATTGAACCGTAAACGTAGCATGCAAAAATATAGTACAAGAAGCCATCTCTGCAGTTGTATTAGTTATAAAGAGAAAACTAGAAGAAGAAGAAATGGTAGATCAACAAGGCTGTTGCAAAATAGTAGCAGCCGTAGATCGCTGCTCTTCTGTCAAATTCTCCGGGAACTTGACAGAGATCTTGACGATCAAGTTCCCTCTCGTTTCCAGGTCGTTCTGCTTTGGCATGCCTTCCCCTTCTATGGCCTGCTCGTAACCCGGGTGCACGATATCTTCTATTGTGAGGCTCGTCATGTGGCCTCCCAACAATGGGAGCAGAAGCGTGCACCCCATGAGAGCATCCACCAGCAGGATCTCGACTTCTAGTAGCAGATCGTCCTCTTCTCTCTTGAACAGTGAGTGCTCCTTCTCTGCTATGTTGAATATGACGTCGGCATGTTCTGTGCCCGGCATTTGATTCCCCTTCCCCTCGAATGTGATCTTCGTACCTTTTCTCCACCCTGGCTGCACTTTGATAGTCACCATTTCATCTTCCTCCACGATATGCCTGCACCAGAATTGCAGAGAAAGGTGTTAGTTTCCGACATGATAATCTTGTATTGTGTGGTTATTCGATAAGGAATGTAAGTTTTCCCTTTTCGTGTTATGTTATTATACCCGTTAGCCCGGATGGTGTCTCTCCTGATAACGACCTGCTTAACGCAACCGAAGCAGAGCTCCTCGAGGGTGCAGTCGAGCTGCTTCTCCATTGCAGGGGGTTTTATCATCCCGCTCGAGGTTGAGAAAATGATGGGGGCCGCCGCCCCTCGGCTCGTGCTTTTTGTGAACGTGTGCATCACCGGGGGAGTCATCCTTGCATCTTTATGGCTCAAGCTCCTCAAAAACGACCCTTTCGATGCATGGTTCGGATTATGGGTCCTCGACCCGTGGTAGCTCAGGTTCCGGGACAACCGACCCGAGCCCGTTGTCACGGAAGGGTCCCATTGAGGCAATCTCAATTCATCAGCTTCTCTGTCATGATGATTGTGCTTCTTGGATTTGTGAAATTTTGATTTGCTAATCTGCAAAATTAGCATGCACGCATGGATGTTAGTGTTTCTTTTTCTTCTTATTTGTCACATATCGATAAATGTATATGTATACCTTGGGAGGTGCTTCGATTGGTTTGGGTTTGGGTTTGGTAGGAGTGGGCTTCTTGAAAAAGATAGGGTTCCTCTCAGGGTAGCATTTGGAGAGGAAGGATTTGCATGCTCTGCAAACGTTTGCGAATCCAAGAATGCGAAGGAAATCATGGGAATTTGTTCTTGAATGGTCTCCCATGGCCATGCATCGATATCGATCATATGCTGTGAATTGTGATAGCTACACAGAGAGAGAAGAGGAACAAGAACAAAAGATAGAGAGAGAGAAAGAGATCAATAGCTTCTTCCTTCTGAGGCTGCTGATCAGAGAGAGAAAGAGACTAATAAGGGGAGCCCTTCTGAGGGTCTCTTAATTATTACCAAACAGCAACTCAATTAATTACCTTCTAGTACATAATTATTATTCCAAAACCAACAAACCAAATTATATATATACACGTGCAATCTAGTAGATTGCGAACCGAGCGATCTGTATCATCTATTGTAAGGGTCTATTGGTCTGTCAAAGAATCAAAGAATATCTATGCATGGGTTCATGCACACGTTAAAGATGGTGGTTGGCTCAAGCAACTATTGTGTTTAAGAAAGATCAAGATACTTCGATGAGTAGTTAGTTTGTTATAACTGTTTGGTGATTAAGTTTGTTAGCTAGATATTTGTAGATTCTCATAGATCTTTATTGAAGATCATCTCTTAGCTTTGTCTATATATATCTTCTTTTGTTGTACACTACATTCATTTTCAATATTCAATATACAGTTTCTGTCTTTCACCTTCAAATGCTCTCTCTCAAAATCAGCCTAGCTTTATCTCAATAGGGTCTTTGGTGTTAGTTTGTAATTTAACACGAATTTACCTAATTCAAAAACGGTAATATTATATAATTTTCTTCATATTGATAAGATACGATAATGTTCCGGTACATTTAGAACCTAAATCAAACACGTAATTTTACGTTCACTTGAAATTTAAATAAAATACCAAACATTGCTTTTGAAAAAATATTCAAAATTGTGACATTATACTTCAAATGAAATTTACAATAGAGAATAGTATAAAATAATATTCTCATGTATCCTAATAATATGCATTTTTTTTTAGTCGTTTTCTAAAAAATATGGACTTTCATTTTGTACATTATCATACAAAATATTTTGCTTATTTACTCTTTAATTAACATATTATTTACTATAAAACTATATAGATGCATGACGCTCTATATCTACTCACTATACAACAAATTTTCTAATCATAATGTATTTAACTAATTTTCTAAAACCCGCATCCATATCGCACATGCATTATAGAGGAATACTAATTTAATGAGTGAAATTACCCACTTTCATAAAATGAAGATAAAAAAAAATTGATTTAGAAATAAAATATAAAAATTATTTACATACATGATAAGATGAAATTTTTTCTAATATGCTCATTTATTCCATAGTGTAATTTAGTAAAATAAATATATGAGGACATAACAATTTTATCATGTGCTCGTGTGCAAATAAGTGAAGTATATATCTTTTATTTTAAAAACTGCATAAATTTATCTCTTATTTTTAAATAAGTATTTTTTAAAAGAAACATATGACTTTTATTATTAATGTTTTTAAAAGAAACTCTTTCTATCAAAAAAATATTTATTTAAGTTTGACACATATTTTAACAAATGAATTGAATATATTATGATTGAAATAAAAATCACATATTTTTTATTAATTAAATATATATTATGAGTGATAATAAAGTTAATAATTTATTAATAAATAAATTAAATCTGTTGCGAATTAAATAATAGTCCACCTTATTTATAAAGAAAAGTTAATAGTGGACCTTATCAATTGAAAATAAAGAAAAGTTAATAGTTATCGCAATATCACATTTATAAACGACCAAAATAAATAATTATTGCAATATCACATTCCATTAGAGTTGTTTAAGGTTAAGTTTACGGTTCTAATAGTAACCGAATCACCGGTTTACGATTTTATTATTTTAAAACTGTAATCGAATTGTAGTTATAACAGATCACAATTTGAAACCGAAACCATGCAAGACGGTTCCAGTTTTGGAACTGACAGTTTCGATTCTGAACCGCCTTAAAAATATAAATTTTTATATGGTTTTAGAAATCAAAATATAATTTTATGAGTTATAAATAATGATTATAAATGATAAATTAAATTATAAATATTTGAAAATAAATATTCTGGGACAGACGGTCTAAAACTGCGATTTACGATTTCGAATATTTAAAATTGAAACTAAATTATTTCTTACACAATTACAATCCGATTTCGACTATTATGTTTCTTTTAAACATAATCTCTACCTTCCATATTAAATCTATAGTTAATAAAGAAACATAATACTATTTCTAAACTTTTCTTAATAATTTATATATTACACTTTCTTTTAGAGGGCTGAAAATTTTCCACATGTAAATTGTCACATCACATATCTTTCACACAAATAAATGCAAAAAAATGAAATACTATTGATTTATCCTCCAAACGCGTTCCCCTTCTCTCTGCGACCGCGTACGAATCGAAATTCCCAAGAACCCACAAAATCCTGATGCAAACAGCCAAACGTCTCTGTAATATTATAAAATATATGAAATTGATAAATTTAATAGAATACGTATAGTACATGTGTTGAAATTTCCGAGCCTTTTCTCATCTCTCTTTAAAACTCACTCCCACAAATCGCTACTGAAGAGAAGACTGAGCAAGAATAGAGTATTGAAAGAATTTGAGCTTTTAGTCCGCGTACAATTCTACGTCTTTTTCTTTGATTTCTTTTGTTTCTGTGATTTTATTTCTTGAAATTTCGAAAGCCCTTTTTGCTTTTCGAGAATCCCTTTTCCCGTGATCATCATCACCAATCAATTTGAAATATGCATCGAGAGTTGTACCTCAAGGCATTGGTGTTGTTCCTTTTGACATGGATTGCAGCTGCTGCTTATCATCCTCAGGCATTGAGCAGCAAAAAGCAGTCGAAATCTGTGGTTTTCCCACTCTCCGGAAATGTTTATCCAAAAGGGTACTTTCTTGAATTTATTTGGTGCTGTTGATGATTGGGTGTTGAGAAATTTCTTCATATTTGGTTCTGTTTGCAATTGAGATTTTGGGGGATTCTGAACCCCATTTGATTTGATTTTTTTCTTGAATACTAATTTTAGAAATGCAGAGGCTGAAAGTCGGGTGCAATTTTTGGTTTGTTTTGATGTTTGAAATCATTTTATTGTTTGATTTCTAGAATTAGTGTGTTTGCATTTCTCCATTGTTGATACCAATTTTCATGAAAAGGATGTCAAAATTTAAAAAGTGGAAACCTAAGATTTTCAGGAATCTCCCTTTTTGTAGTTGGGTGTTGAGTCAAAGAATTTTGATTGAAATAATCTAAACCACTAGTAGTCAGCACCTTTCTTGATTGGAATTATTAAACTTTGATGCTAATTTTGTTAGTTGATAAAACGTCTATCTTGTATTTGAGTCCCTTTCTAGTTATACAACATCTAGTTTTGTGAATCTGTGTTAATGTGATTCAACATCATTGTGACCTTCCATTCTTAATATAGGTACTATCATGTGACAATGAATGTGGGCCAGCCTCCCAAGCCATACTTTCTTGATATTGACACTGGCAGTGATCTAACATGGCTTCAGTGCGATGCACCTTGCACGAAATGCACCCCGGTAAAACGCTTTGCATGATGATATTTATAGTAGAATGGTTTCGAACTTTTGAGAATAGTGCTTATACTTTGGTTAACATTTTTCAGGCTCCTCACAGTCTGTATAAGCCCAAAAGAAACCTCATCACATGCCACGATCCTGTGTGTGTTTCGCTTCATGGCCCAGAAAACCACAACTGTCAAGCACCGGAGGAGCAGTGTGATTACGAGGTTGATTATGCCGACCATGGCTCGTCTTTGGGTGTGCTTGTTAAGGACATATTCCCTCTTAGATTCACCAACGGTACCACGTTGGCTCCAAAACTAGCATTTGGGTTAGAGGCTATCCTTTTTCTTTATATCTAATGCTTTCTTACTTCTGGAAACTTTTTGTGTTGTCTCGAATCTTGTGTTCTGAGGTCTTAACTTTTTATTGCACTATTAGGCATCATTTGCTGTTATGCTTTTAATTCAACTGCTTATTATGTATTCTTACATGTATGTAGATGTGGGTACAACCAAGAAGTTCAGGACACGGCTCATCTACCTTACACGGATGGAGTCCTCGGACTAGGCATTGGTAAATCGAGCATTTTAGCTCAATTACGGAACATGGGATTAATACGAAATGTTGTTGGTCACTGTTTAAGTGGACAAGGTGGAGGGTTTCTCTTCTTTGGAGACGACTTTCTCCCTAGTTCAGGGATCAATTGGACACCATTGTTAAGCAGATCGTAAGTTTCATTATCTGCAAACAATGTCAACTCGGAATATGCCGATTCCTTAGCACGCTTCTCATCATTTTTCAGGAAATATTACTCTTTGGGACCAGCCAATCTCCAAATTGGTGGTCAAGCTACTAAAATTAAGGGTCTTCCCATAGTCTTCGATAGTGGAAGTACTTACACGTACTTTAGCTCTCAAGCATACACTGCTCTAGTTTCTTTGGTGAGTTTTGGTCTTGATGGTTCGTTTACGATTCCACTGCACTGCTTATATTATCTAACAAATTCAATTTTTTCAGTTGAAAGAGAACTTGAACAGAAAGGAACTGAAAGACGCAGTTGAGGATAACAGCCTTCCCGTGTGTTGGAAAGGTCCTAAACCCTTCAAATCCATTCATGATGCTGCTATCCACTTCAAGCCTTTGGCTCTGAGCTTCACAAATGGCAAAAATGTTCAGCTTCAGCTGCCCCCGCAATCTTACCTCGTCGTTACAGTGAGTGGGATTAGATTGTCTTTCTAAGCAAGAAATAAGCATTTCTTGAAAGCAGAAATTTACACTTTCTTGATGCAGGAACGTGGCAGTGCCTGCTTAGGCATTTTGGATGGAGGAGAGGTCGGGTTAGACAACATGAATGTGATCGGAGGTAACGATTCCTTACAGCATCACCATTGCACATATATCCATAAGCTCTTTTCTTGCAATCTGACCTTGAAAACCTTCGATCTGCAGACATTTCTCTGCAAGACAAACTGGTGATCTACGACAACGAGAGGCAGCAAGTCGGATGGGGCCCAGCCAACTGCAACAGGCTTCCAAAGTCTTGACCAATTCCATTATTTTCGTTTGCTTTCGGCTTCACTAGGCTGGGAGCAATCCTCACTGCAATTTTTTTGTTTATTTATAAACAGTATTGATCGCGATCAAGGCGGAGATTTTGGCCTTGCTAATGCTGCCATTGATGGTCTTTTGGGAGATATTTGCCCAGCAAGATTCGGATTCTGGAAGAGTTAGCGCAGAGCAGAGGCGATTTGTAGCAGATATAAATGTTAACTCTGTTGTTGTCAGCATTAAGTAAATATAGCAATAATCTGTAGTAGTATAAATATCAACACTTATATAGGCATTATATGTCTTTTAGAAGGATTTCTTTAGGTTTTGTGCAGTATATAATGGTGTTTCGTTGTGTTGCTTTTAGCCATTATAGTGTGAAGGGTTAATGGGTAATGCGACCCACTTTCATAAAATAAGCATAAAAAAAAAAACTTATTTCATAATAAAAATAGAAAATATTCATATTAACATTGATGATACTCATGTAATTCATATTAACATTGATGAGCATATAATGAATTTTTTCGTGAGAGTTACTTGTGAGTTATTAGAGAATCGACTCGAAGAAATGCTCGTTCGGAGTTTGACTCAGTAAGTAAATGAGATGAACTCGAGTCCGAGCCTGACAATGCTTGGCTTATTAAGTTTGCAAACATGTTCGAATTCATTTGTTAACCAACATGTTTACGAGCATTCCATCGAACCTTGAATTGAGTATTTAGTTGAACCTCAGACTAAAATAGATAATTTTGTAAAATAAAAATTTATACAAGTTTGAGTTCTAGCCAAGCCCCATTTCGATCTCGAAAATCATTCATGTGAATATTAAATGAGACAAATTTTGATTCCAAACTCGAAAATAATATTATCGAGCATTCCACGAGTCAAGATTGAGTTGAGCTCATACTCGATAATTACATGTCGAGCCGAGCTTAAACAACATGTCCGGACAATGGCGTAGCTGGCGTTGGCTGACCGGGCTCTCCGGCCGGCTTGGAACGGAGGAAATATATTAAATGTGAGAGTGACAAAAGAGGTTTGTGTTGCCTACTTACATCAATTTAATAGGGTTTGGGAGTCGTTCTTAAATGCAGGTCTCTATAAAGGCAGGAAGGCAAGGAAGAACTCTCAAGTCTGTTTTCCTTGTATCCAGTCATGCCTTGCATTTTAAGAACGACTCCAGATCCGTCTTCAATTGATCCAAGTAGGCATCACAAATAAGGATTGATAATTTACTAGCGGCTACATGATACATGTGAGTATTCATTAGACTTTAATAGGTATCGCTTTGAAAAGCATTTTATATTCATGAGTAATCTCGTGACAAAATTTAATATTCATTTAATTTGGGAGTATGAACATGGATATTTATTATTAATACTCAAGAAAGTATTCGCGAAATACTCACAAAATACATGTTCACTTACATAGTATTAACCATATTTTTCTATTTTTTTTTTTATAGAAAATCATATATAATATTTCTTAAATATTAAAATAAAATGTTTTGTGGGTGTTGAATACCCATGAATAACGGGTTGACGTTTACCCAATGTGTTATAGATGACGGGAACCTTAGTAACATCCGGATATTGTTATAGAGCTTTTCAACTTATCTTTCAATCGATCTAAATTATTGTAATAGTCAGTATGTTCGAGATAATAAATCAAATTTGTTTGGTCAAATAACCCTTTCTAAAATGAGTTTTTTAGATAAAAATTTAGAATCAAAACACTATGAAATTGAGTTACATATTATAAACTCGTAAATGAATGATATTTTCCAAAATACAATACAACAAACCATTAATTTGGCTCAAAAAAAAAAGAAAGGAAGAGAAAAGCCACACATAATTGGCGCCAAATCCCCTTCAGTGCACCGTTACGTCTGCGGTTCTCCTCTCTATTGTTTCATCCAATTCTAGTGTATAAAAGAGCGATTTCCTCACAACTTAAAAGCTTCACTGCAGAAACTGCACCACAATTTACTGGAGGCAATCCCCCGCACACTGCAGCGTATAAGTGCACGCTAAAGAGAGAAAAGGCGCGCAAATTGCAGAGGCGGAAAAAGTCTTCACCTTAACGGCGTCGTTTTCGACCTTGGGAAGAATGGCGGAGGTGATTGATGTTATGGACATCGACAACGACAACAATTCTGCGAAGCCTAACTACAATGGCAAGAAAGTCGTCGTTTCGGCTGCTCCGCCGGACTCCAGAGCCACCCCGTGGGTCGAGAAATACCGCCCTCAGTCTCTCGACGACGTCGCCGCGCACCGCGACATTGTTGAGACGAGTAAGTTACGCCTTCCTTATTCACTATTTCCTCGCTCCGCATTTCGCCGAATACTTGGCAGGCTTAAATTTTGCAGTGACTCGTGAAGAACACTGGCCTCGTCAGTTAGAGTGTTGAATTTTGCTGACTGCTACGTGTAAGAATAGATTTTGAATTTGAGTTTTAGGGGCTTGCAAGGAAAATTTTACATTTTTAGTTGTTGATCTTTCCTCATAAATGAGCAGTGGTGAAATTTCAGCAAGCATGTTTCCCTAGTTCAATTGTGCATCTGGCGTGTCATTTCACGTTTGTATATAGGGATTTCTACAGTTACATTACTATCTTCATTGGTAGTTCTTGTTATTCAATACCCTGAATGTAATGGTTATGCCGCACAACATGAGTGTGCTTGCATTATTCGTATGCTAGTTTCTTTTGTGTATTGATGATGTACTTAGTGTTTCTGTGCCACAGTTGATAGATTAGCTAGTGGGAACAGGTTGCCGCATCTGTTACTGTATGGACCGCCGGGAACAGGGAAGACGTCTACAGTTTTGGCAATGGCTCGAAAACTGTATGGCAACAAGTTGCAGAACATGGTCCTAGAGCTGAATGCATCCGATGATCGTGGTATTGATGTTGTTAGGCAGCAGATTCAGGACTTCGCAAGCACCCAGAGCATCTCTTTTGGGTATTTTCCATCACACACGTGTGCTATTTTATACATTTTTTTTCTTCTATGTTTTAACTGGTCTCTTCGATTAAACACACCTATCACACCTGCATAACCACTTGGCTGAAAGTTTATAAAATATGAAAAGAACAACTTATAAATTTCCTGATGCTAAGTGCCAAACATTTTCTAACACACAGAGAATTCACTTTTATCTGACTTCTGAAATTGTCCTTGTGTGTTATCCAGCTTATGTAGTTATTTACTGAAATTCTGGATTGCAGAAGTGACATGAGTTAAATTTATCTAAGTACCATGTTTCTTACAGGGAAACAAAATCTGCCGTGAAATTGGTTCTACTGGATGAGGCAGATGCCATGACTAAGGATGCACAATTTGCTCTCCGTAGAGGCAAGATTGCTCATACATCTCTTATCATTTTGTTTTCTTTTATATAACTTACGAACTTTTTATGCACTACTTGCTTTCAGTGATTGAGAAATACACCAAAAGCAATAGATTTGCTTTGATTTGCAACAATGTGAATAAGATTATTCCAGCATTGCAATCAAGATGTACACGGTTCCGCTTTGCTCCTCTTGATGCTGTTCATGTCCGGGATAGGCTCAAACATGTAATTGAATCTGAAGGGTAAGTTTGTTTATTTTTATTTTTGATGGGTTGCATCTCTCACATCTTATAACTAGACAACTAAATCTGTTTGAAGTAAATATGTAGTTGCAGTGGCAATTTTGAGATTAATATCAATTTGCTTTACACTTAATCTTTCCAGGCTTGATGTTTCAGAAGATGGTATGAAAGCTCTTGTACATCTTAGTAATGGTGATATGAGAAAAGCCTTGAATATTTTACAGGTTAGTATTGTGCTAACATCATCTCATTTGTTTTATATATGACTTCAGCATGATTTCATCCTCAAGCCAACGTCAAATGGAGATTATTTATGGTCAATAATGCTTGATATTATGCAGACTACCTATATGAGAACTTTATTGGCAACTCACTCTCTTATGTATTGTTTTGAGAAAATCTTGCTTGGAGTTTATTGCGCTCAATGTAGCCACGTGTTCTTTTTATCTCCACCTTAACATAAAAAGTCTTACCCTTGCTGTTGTTGTGCAGTCCACACATATGGCCACTCAGCACATCTCAGGAGAAGCTGTGTACTTGTGTACTGGTAACCCTTTGCCTAAAGACATTGAGCAGATTTCCCATTGGCTCCTCAATGAGCCCTTCACAACAAGCAGCAAAAGTAAGCTTGATGCCTAATAGATCTATATTACCTTCTTTTTTTTAATTTTTTTTTTTGATGTGGTCTCTACTTATTCTTCTGCTGTAATAAACATCCAGGGATCTCTGAAATAAAGACCCGAAAAGGGTTGGCGCTGGTTGATATTGTGAGAGAAGTTACCATGTATGCGCTCATATAATCGTTTGTCAACGATCACGACATATATTTTCTCTTTCCTCATTATTGTACTTCTTGATATCAGGTTTGTCTTTAAGATCAAGATGCCACCGAGTGTCCGCATTCAACTTATCAATGATATGGCTGATATCGAGTGAGTATATATTCCATTATGTTTCCTTCAGTTAGTAAACTAATCCGTGTTATGTTTTAATGTTGCCTTAGTTGCTTCAAAAGGCGTCTATTTAAACCCAACTCGTTAAATTTGCAGGCTTATTTTTTATTTTCTACTAAGAGCTAGTTGGGCTTTTGCAGATATAGGTTGAGTATGGCATGCAATGACAAACTGCAGCTGGGGTCATTAATTTCTGCTTTTACTCACGCCAGAAGTTCGATAGTTGATGCTGTAAAGTGATGAACATGTCTCGACTATGCGCCTTTATTCGATATGCTATCATAAAATTTGTTTTCTGACTATGATATGCTGTGTACACCTTTGTACTTGAAAGTTGTGAACTTCCTATTTGATAGGCTAAAATCAATCTTATCTGACACATGGAGCATCCAATTATCCATTCTGTTTGCGGTCTTTGATAATTCAGAGATTGTGATTAATTTTGTTAACATGAGGCTGCATTATTCTTCCCCTCATTTTGATTTTGTTAAAGAATTTATAATATGGAACATTATGATGAAGTCTTTGGTATGCATTCAATTTTTGGAAGCTATTGATGTAATATTCTCAGAACACAGATCAAGATTATCATGCTTCAGATCCTGGGGCAAGAAAACTACTACTATTAGATTGAGGCTACAAATTGAAGGGCAATAATGTAAACTATGATACTATTATTAATTTATTACTATAATTTCAAACCATTACTTTTATGTATGTTGAATAGGGGTGAGCAAAAAGTGGTAAAAAACTGAAAAATCGAACCGAAACGATAAATTCGGTTCGTTTTTTTTTTCTTTTCGGTTCGGCTTCGGTTTTGATTTTATAAAATTTCGGTTTTTTGGTTCGGTTTTGATTTTGATATAAAAAAAACCGAAATACCGAAAACCGAACCGAACATATTATTTAATAAGTATTACTTATCAAATAATTATTTAATTAATATTACTTATTAAATATATAAATAGATATTAAATATTATTTATTAAATAATTATTTAATTAATATTACTTATTAAATACTATATAAATATATATATTAAATATTATTTATTAAATATATTTTTAATAATTATTTATTCAATATTTCTGATTTCGGTTTTTAACCGAAACCAAACCGAACCATACTCACCCCTAATGTTGAATGAACAGAATTGCCTCTATAACTGAAACAGAATCAAGAAATGGTGATTCATGTAATCATGTGCAAAAGAGTGGACGATTTCAAGAAACAATTAACATCATAAAAACAAAACTCAGGCATATTTTCAGCAGGCTATTTTACATTTACTCGATGCTATGTTGTTGATACATAATAATACTAAAAAGTGTAGCCTCCTTTTTGGCAAATACTAGAGAGGAGCACATTTAAAATTACACTGCTACATCACTACACATTTCTGTACAGAAAGTTGCATTTTCAACAACTTTATGAACTCTTCGTTGTGGGGTGATGTATTCTTTAATCCCACAAAACCTGCCCACTTTTTCTATCATATTTGGCACTCTGCATAACACATAATATAATGTTTCACCATTTTTCTCAAATGGATTGATGATTATTGTTCCATTCTGCCGTGCCACGTCACAATTTTGGCCCTCTGCAAAGCATAGCTCAAAATAATTGCCACAATGAGGAGCCGTTACCTTATACTGATGTGATATCGTTGTGATTCTTGCCCTTTGTAAACACCTTTTAATCAACCCTGTTGGACCAGGTTATCTCTATTTCAAGCGTCCGGTTAGACTCTTTATTGGCTGAGCTATCTTTATGGCTATCGCGGATGTGGTGGCCGAAGCTAAAAATACCTTTATAGCCGGAGCCATCTTTATGGCCATCATGGTTGTGGCTGAGGCCCAACACGCCGCTGTATACTCCTTCATTCACGATTTTGTCAATTTGAATTGTGACTCTACCGAGAGTAGTCTGAGAAAATTAAACAATTTAGAGAAATTTGGTCTTAACTATCACAAGCAAAATATTCAACGGAGATATTGCTATTTTATCTCTAACAGTTTCTACTGGGAAGTTGAGTTCCTTGTCAATTGATGTGTGCATTAAGGTGAATCTTTACTTTTCTTGGAAAAGTTCCTTTTTACTATCAACTAAGCAGAAAAATTGTTACCTTTCCTAAAGCACTTTTGTTTATGCACACAATGTGCAACTTTTGCCCCTTAGGAGGCACATCAAAGGCCCATGTAAATGCTTCTTTCCATTCTGGCGAGGTGCAATGGTTCACAACCTAAAAGCATATAGAGTTATTTGTAAGCTAACTAGAAATATAAGCAGCTGCAATAGAAAAAAGCTGCTGATGCATTTTATTCTGCATTGTATTATAAATAAAGACCAAGTATTTGCTTACTATGTCTAACCATAGCACATAGAACATAAATATAATGATCTCTTGTATAAACAGCCAAGTTTGTCTTAAATCTTAATTATCTAAGTAAAATAAATCAGGTACTGAAACTAACACATATCAATATAAGCATGAAAAACTCAGGGTGGAAATTATTGCAATATAAAAATGTAATACCTTTGTACGCCTAGGAGGGCCATTGGCTAAAGTCAATCGGCAAAAAGCATTGGTACCTCCCAAAACCTGTCTCAAATTGTGAGCTCGCTTGACTGTGACTGTTAAGCAACCAGGTAGGTTATTCAATAAGTTTTCTACTCTTTCATGAAAATTTGGTTGACAAGTTTTCATAAGCATTTGCAAAATAGGGATGGCTTCTGCTGCAACCATAGACTGGGATTTTGACACATCTAGTGGCATGCTCGACCACGAATGTTTGAGCAAGCACAAGGTAGTCAATGTTATATCCTGAGCAGCCTCACTTCCAGACCTCAGTGCTGTGACTAAATGCGGTATACACAGTGTTGCAGCTTCAGAAATATGAAGCTTCTGAAAATTTGAAAAAATAACAAGTATTGTCCGCAACACCTCTTCATTGACAGTGGCCGTGGACCACAGTTCTCTCTCCAAAGCAGCTGTGCAAATGACACAGTTCAATTAAGAAATCCCACAAAGAAAAACTGTTTTGAATTCACACATATCAATGAGCAGCATAGAAGATGAAGTCAGCAATAATGCATAAACAAAATAGAACGAAGAAGAAAAGGCAACCGGACACCATTCATTATTATCTATGGGGTATAAAGAGGAAACATAGTCATCCTTTCCTTGCCTAGGGATTTTGAAAAATAAAGATGGAGTTCTTGTCTGTTCTTCAGAATCCAATTTTAGCCACTCCAGATGTTGCCTAACTGTACTCAATCTAGCTATTGCAAATATTTGCCTATTTATTACAAGGACAGAGCAAGAATTTTCCAAGAGTAAATACCTGTCAGTGATCTTATTAGCTCATTTGACACGTATTCTTGAAGGGTGTGGTTTGAAAAGAGAAATTTGATGAGCAGTGACGCTTGTGCAGCAAGTTCTGGATCCGGGGACAACACCAATTCTTGAATTACCAAAACACCACCAGCTTCAGCAACGGCTCTCCTATTGGATCTGCTGTGCATAACAAAGTTTTGCAAAGCGCAAACTGATACCATTTTCATTTCTTCCGTTGGCTGATCTTCAAGCAGGGTCACTAGTGCCCGACATGCCGAAGCAGAAACACTAGCTCTAGCAAGCCCTTCATGTTGAGAGAGGTCACCAAGTGCAAGAGCCGCGAGGAGTTTACCAGTTTGTGATTTTGTTTGTGGATCTAGCAAGTATTGAGATAGAGGTGCAATTGCATACTTACAAGCCTTCATTTCCCGTATTCGTGTATTATTAAATAATGCTTCTAGTAGTCTTCCTGCTGACTCTTCACAACGATGGGACCTAAGTAAGTCTAACAAAGCATCTATAGCACCGGCTTCAGCCATCAGTTCGGCACTTGAGGGCTCTGTCTTCTCTTGAACAATGAGAGCATTTAGCGCAGCCTTGATTGTGTTCTCTACAGTTGAGTACAACATTTTCACAAGTGCCTCAGCTGGAATTTTGAGATTGTATCCAGCATCAGATTGGAGAAGATTTGAAAGAACTAAGGCAGCAGATTCCCATAAATCGACGGGGGGTAAAGGGTTGTCTTGAACAACAACTTTGGAGAGCTCTACTATACCACCTGCATCATAAACTGCCTTTGGCCAACTTAAGGAGATACTTTCCAATGCCTTCACTGCAGTTTGTTGTATGTTGAATATGCCGATTCCAGCAAGGTGGACAAGCGGGGCAATTGCAGTTGTTGTGGTTATATCTTTCTTAAAATGATCTTGTGCAAGAAGATGAGACAGCAACTCCGTACCAAGCTGTTGGATAGCTTGAGATGGGGATTGAAGAAATGACATTAGAGGTTCGACGATTTCACTAGGAGTAAGTTTCACAGTTGAAAGAGATTGTGGTTTCTCCAGAATGTTAACAAGTGCTTGCAGTGCACTATGTTGTCCCCACAGTCCAAAATCTGTCCGAAGGATCACCATAAACAGGGGTTCCACAATTTTTGCCGCTACTGAACTTTTAGATATGGCACTACTGTTTGTCAAGATGCGGAACAGTTCTGCAATCAGTGCACACGATGAACTTGGTGCAGTAGGGAGTAAATCAAGGCATTTTTCTATAATTCCAGCATCGACCATATCTAACTTGCGTGGAGTTCTGTCTTTTCCCAATTTGATAAGTGCACCGATGCTTGCTTCAATAAGCCGATAATTTGACCCAGAAACCATAGCAACAAGCATACTTACAAAATCATGTCTCGACTTGATATCCAATAGTCGTTCATCATCCAACAATAGCTCAAAAGCACAAACACCAGCTTCCACTGCTTTTTCACTGTCAGACTGCATCAGCAATATCAAGGGTTCCACGCACTCATAGGCAATCTGCATTTCTCTGACTCTCGAATTACCAAAAAGCACACGACATAATTCTGCAGCATCACTTTTTAATTTCAAAGAACCAGATGAGAGGATTCTGCAAACACTATGAACAGGGTTCCCATCCACTTCAGCCAGCATCGATGCCTTTGTGTTGCTACCTGAAGTCAACTTAGTTAGAGCAGTTAAAGCAGCCCCTTGTTCGCATTCCAAATGGGAATCAAGCATCACAGCCAAAGGCTGAATTGCTTGCGTTGAAGATTCAAAATCTCTTATATTATCAGCAGTAAAAAGTTCGCTTAAGGCACTAGCAGCACTTAATCTAGCATTTCTTGATCCCAAATGAAGAACAGCAATAAGTTGATTCATGCAACTAATTGCTGTTTTGTATCGAAGAAGATCATGATTGGTAAATAATATTCTAAGTAACTCAGATATGGTTGCCTCTACCAAGTCTTGAGGGCTCAAAGATAGGTATTTAGTCAGAGCATCCAAGACCCCAGCTTCAGCCATGAGTAGTTTATTGGCATCATTTCCATCTGCAATCTGAATTAACAGACGAACAGCAGATGAAGGGGCTCCAGGTCTATCTGCAATGGGTTTCAACAAATCAACAAGCAAAGGAATTGTTTTCCGAGCAACAGAACCTGATCTGACTTCATCAATTTTAAATAAACTATCCAGAACAACAAGGTCAGGATTCCTTGCCAAAGAAAATTCTTCAGAAAAAGCTATCAGATTTGGCATATCTGATTCCAAGTGCCCAATTAGGGTTACTAACCCAGCTACTGCACCCGAGTTTGCTACAGCAAGGTTTGTTCCTTTGTCCCCATGACATACAATACTAGCCATTGCTTGAGCAGCAAAGAATCTGTCAATCACTTCGTCTGACTTCAAGTGGACAACGAGTGACCGTACAAAATGCATAGTCATCGGAGAGGAGACGACTTTAGAATCCTGGAATAAGACAGCTGCAAGAGCAGTGCTGATCCATATACCCTCTGAGTCCTCAAACTCAGCCTGAAAGGAGTAGTCAATTTTCAGGAGGCATATATTTATGTATATAATTATAAATATGCAATATTTTTTTATGCCTAGACTATAGATGGCTTGCCCCTGCCTTTATCTGCTAAGTCCAGTTTCAGTAATAGCAAGACTATTTAAACTTGTGATTGACAAAATTCACAAATGGTTAAAGATATGTATACAACGCAAATAAGATATATATATAAAGCATAATTGGAAGAAATTAATGAATTTAGCATGCCAATAAAAAAATTAGCAGAAAAGATTCCGGGTACCAGGTCATCATTAGTGTGTCTTGTAAGCTTTTCATGTAGGACTTCCAGTCCCCCAGCTTCCATCACAGTAAATTTGTTCTTTGAATTGGATGAAGAAAGTAAGCATAGCAACCACAAGGCGATAGTAGCTCCCAAGACAGTTGCAGGATCAGACACATAAAACTTGTCTACATCCTGAAAAGCCGATCTACCTCTATAGGATCTTGTAGTTTTACTATCGAGATCAGGAGAACGGGGAGAAGTATTTTGCTTGACCATATCTACTAGTGCATAAATTAGAGATCTCATACATCCAGATTCATCCAGTATATTTGTTGATTTCGTTCTATGTACCTTGGCAGCACATATTAGCAGTGCTGTTCCTCCAACTCTCACTTCCAGGCTCTTTGATTTCACTACTCTATTTGTCAATGCACTAAGTGAACTAGAATGTAAAATCAATAAATCACCTAGCTTAATTGGTTGGTCCCCAGAAAGTCTAGACAAAATTTCTATTGCTTTATCTTGCATTTTGATAGGCCCCTCACACAGGTAACGGACCAGAGGCTCTAAGCTTGATGGATCTTCTGAAAGGGCGTACCAGGGTGAGTAACTGGAGTTGCGAACCTGCTTCATTCGAGACAATAGTGAAACAACCTCTAACACATCAGTAGCATCGTTGCTACTAGCATCCATTGCGTTTAAGGAATCAACAAGAGCAAGAACAGCAAACCGACATTGGGAGCTCCCACTGAGTACATCATCTATAGGAAAATGCTTCAATAATTGGCAAAGAGCTCTTGAAGCATTCTTCTTACCCTCTAATGATCCTTCTCCTAAGACGTTAATTATAGCTGAAACTACATCCTCGACCAGAGCTTCTGCAGCTACTTGAGGATCTGACAACAGATTAGCTAATGCAGCCATTGCAGTTTCTGCAGAATCAATTGATGACATTTTGGCTAAGTTGATTAAGTGCTTCACATCACCTTCAGAAATATAAGACATCTTATTTGATGATTTGGTAGGGCGAGATAAAGCACCCAATGCTCGAGCTGACTGAGTTGCAATGCCTTGAGTTTTGCTAGTTAATAGTTTCATACATGGATTAATAACTTCATCTGTTGAAAGGCTATCACATATTTCATGCCGATAGCTGAATATATCAGCCAAAACAGATGCTGCATGCTCCTGGGTCTTCTCATTTGATGATTTCAGAATCTGGACAAGTGACCTCAAACCTGTGTTAGCAGCACCACCCTGCTGCACTAGGTCACTAGATGATGCTGTGGAAAGAATTTGCCCTAAAACTTTGATGACATGGGCCTTGGAGCTTGGGGTGTCCGCAAAGAGCAAAGCTATCAATTGGTTAATGGTAGCCGAATCAGCATCCCTGACAAGCTTTATTAAAGCATTAGCCGCAGCTTCTTGCCCCTTTGCTCCACCATTCTTTAGAAGCCACAGAAATGCAGGGATAGCTCCAGAACTTATAACACAAGCTCGAACATCTTCACTATGACAGCCCAAGTTTGACAAAATATTGGTTGCAGCTTCACTTGCCTTTCGGGACCCAACTTCTATTAACTGCACAAGTGGTGGAATTCCACCAGCTGCTGTAATTGCCCATTTGCTATCTTCCACTTGTTCAGTCAGGATTGCAAGAATCTCAACTGCGTATTCTTGGTGCTGTTCACTGGACAAACCAAGGGCTGAAATGAGTATCTGAATTCCTTCTCTCTTTCCCAAGGCCTCCCAAAGACTTACCTCTTCAGTACATAATTGAATCAGCGACAAAATTAGATATTCTTGACCATCGCCAGTAGACATAGTTATGAGCCCAACAACTGCCCTTTTAGCTTCTGACTGATTGATTCCAACTGAAAGATGATGATTATCATATAGGCTGGCCACAGCCTCAAGGATTCGCTCCTGTACCAGCTTGTTATCTCTAGGCTTTAAGAGCACAACTAAAATACTCTCTACATTGTTTGTGTTGAATGGTTCTTGATCACCACTCATCTGGAAAATCATTAAAACATAAGCAAGTGAACCTAGGATATCAGGAACTGGAGGTGCTAGCCTTGGTGATTGTGAAAGTTCTGCAAGATTATTTATTAGTGCTGCCATACCCCCGCAGAGATTAGCTAAAGCATGCGCTGAGTGTTGCTGAAGAGCCTGCCCCCACTCTCCTTGCATACCTTCTTTGGAAGGAGCAACTACACCTCCAATAAGTACTTGAATGCCATGGGCTTCGAGAATAGCTTGCTTAGCTTTCTCTGATTTTGAAGATAGGGCCTCTAATGCTTCAGCAGCATTGGCTCTTACAGAAACATCTTTCTGTTCACTTAAGAGACGGATCAAAACTTTGATTACCCCAGAATCAACTATCTTCTGTGTGCTATCTCCAAAAGCCAGCACCATGCGTGCTAAGAGAGAAGCGGCATTTGATTGAGTAGCAGGATTATCAGAATGTAGGAGCTGAACAATTATGTCTACTCCACCAGCATCAAGAGATTTCAGCCAGTGCCCATCTTTATTTCCACAAAGATTTCTCAATGCCCCTGTAATAAATCCTTCTACCACTTTTTCCTGCTTATATTTTGCATTCAGAGCCTCCCACAATGACGACACCACACCCTCCGTAACAAATATCTTCATGCCCACGTCAGAAAGTCTACCAGAAGATACTTCACATAATGCCTCTGCAGCTGCCTTCCTAGCTCCTGTTGCATCAGACTTCAAAAGTGAGAGTAATGGAGGAATACATCCACCTAGAAGCACCTTTAATCTTAAATCATCTTCTTTGCACAGGGCACTCAAAGTCGCAGCAACATTTATTTTTGCCTGTTGTGTACCATTTCGAAGAATAGATACAAACAGTGGCATTGCTTGACCATGAGATCCAATGAGAGCTCGTCCTTCCTTTCTTGCTCTAGCTATACCTAGCAAACGAGCTGTAACGAGCTCTTTCTCATATGTGGATGCATTGGAATGTAGCTGTTCGACCAGTTGAGCAACCCTTGAGGTCGCCTTATCCGAATCATCTGCCTTATCCAGACCATTCGTCTTATCTGCATCATCCGTTTCAGCAGCTTCATGTGTTTCCCTGAAGCCAGACATCATGTTATTTATTAAAAGTTGGCAATTTTATGTCTAACAGGCCGTCTACATAGAAAACATCACACTACATAAATAGATCACGATGACAAAATTTTAGCAAGTCATATTTGCTTGTGATCTAAGGCTTTAAAATCCACGAGTTGCTGCTGGTCAGTGGTTCTGAGTGGTGAAATCTTATTTGTTTGTTAGGAAGCAGAAAAACGTAATGAAGCAATTAAATTTTGCTGATTAGGTATCAGACCTACTTAGCTATTGCTCTTTGAACTTCCATTCTGATACATAAACCACAGACCAGCATAGATAACATTTTTCCTTTTTCGCTTTGGTTTTGAATAGCAACGCATGTTATTCAAAAACATTAATGATGAACGAACTTACTTCACTTTTTGCCACAGAAATGAAACATTTTGCTCCTTCAAAGAAGAAGCGGTATATATCCTCGGCATTGCAAATCGGCTCTACCTCTTTCAAAAAATAATCTCCGCCACCTGAAACTATTTATCGAATTAAAACTTCTCCATCAAAAACATCATTCAGTTCAATTCCCCAAAACAAGACTACTACATTTCATTCGATTCTTAAGTTCTAACCCGCAACGGATTATGAGAAAACTACCTCAAGCCCAGTTCACATTGTAATTTATAGAACCTGATCTTAAACTACAGTAATTTCTTATCCTAATCATCAACAACCTTAGCCACCCACCCAAAGGTATAGACTAAAAGGGCGCAAAAATCATACTGTCCTCACTTCACCTCAGCCCAAAAGTCGGTGAAAACGCTCCCGGATTTATCCCCTTTCGCAGCTCTCCTCCAGATTCAGAATTTATCACTCCCAAAAATCTCCCGACCACTCAATTTTTCGCACAATTGACATGGATTACTCACGGGAGTGTTCCCGCCGATTTACGCCACCATCGCAACGAAGCAGGAGCTGAACCACCACCCAACAACCGCAGAACAACTTCTACAGCTGCACACATTTATGCACGTGCCACGTGGTGTGTACACACCGCACACGAAGCTTTCGACTATACACGCGCGCATGCAACATCAGCAAGCATCTGCATTGCAGACAGCGAAAAATCAAGGATAGTCACAGGGAGATCCGATCAGGCGAATTATTATCCTTAGGCAAGCGCCAATCCCATGGAATCACACCAAATCGATGAGTTAACGTGAAGTAAAGATGAGTGAAGGAACTAAATGCCAAGGGAGAATGGGGGAATTAACTCGAGAAAATCGTCAATGGAAGTGGCACAGTAGAGAGAGACAAAGAGGAGAGAAAGAGAGTGGTGAGTTTTCCATTATTCAATTTATTTTATTTTTTCTTTTCCTCTCCTTTTGCATGCGCACTTTCATTTTACTATTTTCTTTTATTGCATTATAAAGATTCTATTGTACTATTTGAAATATAACTCATCATTTTAAACATGATAAGATTAAATTATTTTACAAAATTATATGTTAGGTAGATACTAGTATTAATTTTCGTTTCCCAATTAAATTGAAGTACAAAGAACTAATGTTTCAATTAAATTGGAGTATAATATAATATGTTGAAAATATCTTGAAGTTGAGAAAATTTTAATTATATTTTTCCGGTTCTGAGGTTTATTAATTACATGAATATTAAAAATTAAATAACAACAGGCTTTCAAAGCTATTCAATTTCGTGCATTAAAGACATGCATGCACTAATGTAAAACCAATTTTTTTATTACTAAGATACACAAAACTCGTGGGTATATTTTTTTATAATGTAAAAAATAAAAATGCGATGATGTCCACTTATTTTTTTTAAAAATTATAGAATGATTTTAAAGAAAAACTTATATAGTGGAGAGACTAATTTAGAAAGTCGAATAAATAAGAAATTTAAAATATCAAGTGCTTAATTGAATAAAAAATGAGACAATTGAAGTGGGACGAATATAGTAACTCATAAAAATTGTAAGTGAAATTGTGTTACTTTTTAGCACGGCATGTTGAATTTGCAGTTATATCTTGCTACTGCAAGGCGCGGCTTCTACGCCAGAGTCACGTGACGTATTGTCCTTTTGCCTAAAATGAACAAATAAATGTACTCTTTCCGTTCTATTAATAACGATACATTTATCTTTTTACATGAATATCAATAAATACTCAATAAATATTTACAGTATAAAAGTCAAGAAACACTTCCGAATACAGTTTCGGCCAACTTCAACCAGTTCTGCTACTTGTTCAAATATACTAAGCTGAAGCACCTGATAGACTGCGATTTGGGAATGTGTTGTTTGGTTAATTTAAAAGAGTAAAAATTATATTGTCTTCAATAATGAGGCTTGAAATATTGATAAAATGTTGGGTGACATGAAATCGAGTGTATGGAGTTGAGTAGTCGGCAAAAAGGTAAAGGAATGCGGAAACCGAAAAAACTTTAAATTGTGGTGCTTAAATCATATCCTCGATGTGTAGGGATCATTGTTTGGTTGGATGTATGGTCTTGTAATTGTATACTGTTGGTTGTTATTGTGGTAGACATTCTTTATGCCTGTTTAATAAAGTCTCTTTTCTAAAAAAAATATTTATTTAATAAGGAAATGAGTCATTATTAGTGAATGTACCGAAATGAAAAATGGATCGATATTAACGGAACATGGGAGTATATTCAAATAAATAAAGTAAGAATTTATTAGTGATATATTGAATAGTATAATCGTTATAATCGTCCCGTACTAGTGATGAGTACAACTTTGCATGCTCGTGATTAATTTACGGCAAACATAATTTTAACGTTTTTAACACTGATGTGACATGACATGTAAATAAATATTCCCTCTGTCCACCAAGTATTTGCACACTTGAGTTCGACACAGATTTTAATGAATGATATGGATGTGTTGTGAGTGCAGTAAGTGTCCAATAATATTTATTAATTAAATATGAATATGTGAGTGACAGAAAAGTTATGAGTAGAATGAGAGTCTCACATTATTTATAGTTAAATATGTAATGTGAGTTATGAAAAAGGTAATGGTGGGTCCAACAATATAGATATAATTATTAAAAATAGAAGTGTGTAAGTTTTTCGTGGACGCAATAAAGTGACTAAATGTGCAAGTTTTTCGTGGATGGATGGAGTAATAAATTTTTGATTTTTTTTTATTAATTTTAATTTTTGATTATATTATAATTTAATTTTTATTTGTGATAATGGGTAAAATTACCCATTTTCAAAGTGATGCATGTTAGATATACCCAAAACCTAAAGAAACATGTACAAAATACCCACTTTTCTTAAAAAAATGTAAAAAAATGTAAAATTACCCATTCTCTTACCGGTGGCAATATTGAACTTAAAAATATACAATATTGAACTTAAAAATATATACAAGTCAATACTCCTACAACCGGTGGTAATATATCAATAACCCTACAACCGGTGGCCACAGGATGGTGCTTTCTGTTGAGACTTGACCACCGATTGTCACATAATTACAATCAACATTTCATATTACATACAAAAACCCTACAACCGGTGGTCAAACTATGCTAGAATGTAACAACCGGCGGCTGTTCATCACCACCGGTGGTTCATGTTTTTCCACCGGTGGAGGCTTCCAATGGAGGTGTGGAGGCTGCCAATGGAGGTTTTGTGCAGAGGAGAAATTCGGGTTTGATTTTGCTTCAAGACTTCAGCTTTACCTTCAATTTGAGTCTGATTTGGCTTCAGGACTCCAGTGTTACCTATGGAAGTCTGGTTCAGAGCAGATTCCTGTGGTGAATCAGTAGCATTAGTAGGGCTCAAGCCTTCAACTTTATGAGGCGGAGCTCCAATCTTGGGGGGAAGAGCAGTTTCTGGAGATCCAGAATTCTGGGGGAGTGAAGAATTATGAGAAACTGGAGATGATGAAGAGTTTGGGAAGAAATAACCGTAGATGGAGGAAAATTGAGATTGATTTGAAGAAAAATGTGAAGAAGGAAAAGTTGCATTGGTGGAGGAGGGAAGAGTGAAAATGCTAGTGAACCAAGGTGAAGAGGAGTTCGCAGAAGGGGCGAAGGCAATGAAAATGGTGAAAGCGATGAAGACGAAGACGGAGGCATAAGCACAGCCGATGGTCTTCCTAGTTCTGAGAATTGAGAAGTGGGATTTGAAGTCTGAGATCAAACCCTTTCCGCCATTAATGGGCGCATACTTTGCAATATCTGCCATGCGGGCAGAAGTGCGTAGTTTGCAGAGGTTTTGTGCAGAGGAGAAATCAAAACGGACAATGGGGGGAGTTGCGCGCGCCGGTGATGGAGGTATTGCTGCCAACGGTTGTCTTGTGGGGGAGAAGGGCAATGTGTCGTATGTGAGAGAGAAAGATTGAGCATTCAAATTAGTCAAAAAAGTCTTATATTTTAATAAAGTGGGTAGTTTTGACATGCAAGTTTAGGTTTTGTGTATATTGTACATGCTTCTATTATAAAATGGGTATTATTAATTTTCACCCATTTTTTTTATTTTATAAAAATAAAATAAAGAAGAAAATCATAATAATTTGTATATTTATAGTGCATTACATATGATTGTCACGTCAATTATGATTACGTTAAAGTGAGATGTTTTAATTGAATAATGCATATTTATGCATGGGTGTCCGTAACGATCTTAGATTTAAAAGTATTCAATTATTGTAGGTCGATAGATCTCAGTAGAATGTGTTAAAATTGAGGGTTTTGTCTCGTCGATTTATTAATAAAGTCCAGAATCATGGACTTTCTTTGTTTTTTTAATCTTACTTAAAAAAACTCACTGTTTTTTAATTAGAATTTATTTTTATATTTAATTAAGATCCATGATGACGAAAAGAAAATTTGTGCACGTAAGACCTGATCGCACCCAAGTGTGCCTAGCTATTTAATATTTGTAATAAAAGTTTTTAATTTGAGGCCAAACATTTTAAATTCTTAATTTACTTACATTTGTAGTCTTCTATGCAATAGATGCATAATTGGACAAATATTGTTAGTATACTTTTATATATTTTTAAATTACAAGAAATGTTCTTGTATAGTCGTTAGTATACTCGACCCCTTTATGCGCCTTTTTAGTTGTAAAACACACACAACGTTGGTGCGTTGGCCTAATAATAGCGGGTTAATGTTCTAAACAATCCTTCGTGATACGACTATATAATTTAATTTTAATTAATTCAAATTTTTAAAAACACACATGCATATTTATATTTTAAATTTTTGTTAGAGGCACTATTAAATATATTGAAATAGATTATCTCCATCACATTATTTTCTATTTAAAAACAAATAAAATATTTACGGTTTTAATAAAATAGAATCAAAATTGATAGGCAGGAAAGTGTAATTTCATTCCTTTTTAATATTGTATGATATGGGATAAAATCAAAGTAATAATTTCAAAATCTAGATAATAGAACCGTTCATCTATTTAAGGCAGCTAAAACTTAATGTGTCCGTTAACAATAACGCTACATATATAAATCACTATTATTTTTATTGTTTTATATAAAATAAATGTTAAACTATATTCTAATCTAAAAATTATAGATGAAAGTAAAAACTGAAAAAATTATATGAAAATTTTATTATGGGAAAAGTAGTAAATAAGCCCTTAAGGTAGACACTCTTATGAGCCCTTATGGCAAAGTTTTGTTGAAATCAACCCCAACGTTTATAAGTTGCTGCAATTAGGCCTCCGTTTTTAACGGCCGTTTATCTCCATTAAAGACATCTCACATGTATATTGTTGAACATTTTGCGAGAGTTACTATGTTTTGCAAGAAAAAGATTGGATAATATATTTGATGGTGATGAAAGTGATGAGAGTAGTAACCTATATGTGATTGATATTGTTTATTTGTATCCAACATATATATCAGATGGGATATCAGTGATGTTGATGAATTGCCACCATACAAGAGAATAAATAATGAAGCTCTCTTGATTGTTTATGCAGAAATGGAGCAAGAAATGGCAAAACAAGGTCAATCCTACAAAGTGCAATATGCAAAACAAGAGGTACATATGTCTCATATATATATATGTGTGTGTGTGTGATCATATGTATGTGAGTTAATTATGTTACAAAATTACAATGAATAATGCAGATGATAAAATTAATGAGGGCATATATGAAAGAGGCGAAATAGTGTTATAGCAAGTATTTTCAAAAGATGGATGAGTACATGAAATTGAGACTTGTATCTGGTGCCTACATGATGTTATCAACTACTTCTTTAGTTGGAATGAGAGATCCTCCTGTTACAAAACAAGATTTTGATTGGATCTTAAGTGAACCACCTCTTCTACAAACTGCATCAGTTATTTGTAGATTGATGGACGACATGGTAGGCCATTGGGTAAGTTACATGGAGAAAAAATGATGTTCAAAGATGGAAGCTTGTAGTGAATTCTGGAAGCGGGTGAAGAATGCATGAAAGGACATGAATGAAGAATGCATGTTCTTAATCTTGCTCGTGTCATAAATCTAAAACATGTTGGTCAAAATTCATATGGTATGGTTGCAAGATGTTATCCAAGTCTTTTCTTGCAAAACATAGTAACGCTCACAAGATGTTCAACAAAATGCCTGTGAAAACATTTAACAGAGATGGACGGCTGCTAGAAACGGGGAGCCTAATTGAAGCAACTTATAAACGTTGGAGAGTGATTTGAACAACATCTTAACATAAGAGATTATCCCCCATAGAAATATTAGGAATTTATTTACTACTTTTCCCTTTTATTATTTATTTACATGACATTCTAGGTGGGTGGCATATATGTTAGATTGTTGATGGGAGAGCAATTATACCCTAGTTAATCGTGTCAACTTTGTGCTCAATCTTTTTATTAGTGGCCATAGATGCGATGTGGGATAAAGAAATCATAGTAATAATTTCGAACATATATATATAATCGTGTCAACTTCTTGATCGATCTTTTCATTAGTGCCTATAAGCCATAGATGCATTATTAATACAATAGTTCAATTTCTTACATATGTTATTATCCTATGCAAAAGGCATTTGTTAATCATTTGACTTTTTGAAATTAAAAAGATGTAACTTTCGCATAAATAGTGAATCCCAAACCCTCTTCCTTTTTCCATGAATAGCCACAATAGGATTACCAAACCTACCTTCTTCTCTTTTTCTTTTTCTTTTATCTTTCTCTTATCAACTTTTATATTTTTTATTGCACACGTATTAAATAATTTGGTATATGAAATTATATTTTAATGGTATTTCATTTCTAGGATCTTACGACGCAGAGATGCTTCCCAATATCAGCTATCGAATTAGAATAGACTTTAGTTTATTAACAATTGATTTTTAAATATTAAATATTTACAATTATTGCTACATCAACTCAAGTATATTTGACTGTCAATTTAAAAATTTATTTCGAACCTTAGTTCAAATATTGGGTTATGTTTAAGGGATCTGTCTTGGGCTTGGATTAGTCAATATATATATATATATATATATATATTTGAAGCCCACCATCACCAGATTTTCTTAATGGCCCAACTCGATATTGTGTAGCAATTGCTCTTAAGTTCGAATATTAAGTTGTGTGAGTTCAGTTTAAGTTTGACTCAAGCTTTATAATTTATATATGTTGTTCGACCTCAATTTGAAATGTAATTATTAAGTTTGAGCTTAGTTTGTGGGAAGTTCAATTACATTATTTTCTTGAGCTTGATTCAGTTGATTTTCATATTTATAATTTTCAAGCTCGAATTCGAGTTCGGACAGATATAAATTTTTTATTTTTTTAAAAATTAGTTAATTTAGCTTGAGTCAAACTTGAGCCGAGTTGGATAAACCTAAAAATCAATTGATTAATGAATGAGTTACATGTATTGTTTGTAGAATAATAGTCTTATTTTATTTATTAATTTTAATTAAATATATGTGTTGTGAGTAAAATAAAAATATTAGTTAATTAATAAATGTATTAAATATGAGGAAAAATTAAATATGGTGGGAGCCACCGAAAAATATATATGGTGGCAAATACTCTTTAAAGTGAATATTAAGGTCTTTGAGTTCGGTTCAAGTTTGACTCGAGCTTTATATATATTGTTCGAATTCAACTTGAAATGTAATTATTGAGTTCGAACTCGATTTGTGGGAAGCTTAATAACATTAAGCTTAAGTTCAATGTTATTCATATTTATAATTTTCAAGCTTAAGCTTAAGTTTGAGATCGGTTCATTTGATATTCATATTTATAATTTCCAAGCTCGAGTTCGAGCAAATACAAATTTTTTATATTTTAAAAAATTAGTTAATTTAGCTTGATTCTCGATTAAAAGCTCGATTTAATGTTTAATTAAAGGCTTGATGAAAGGTTCACACTACAAATTTTTTTTAATTTAGCAACGAAATTTTCCATTACTAAAACATGAAATTTCGTTACTAAAAATGTTAGTAACGGATTTGTTCGTAGTAATATCGATGATTGCTAAAAAAATTAACAACGAAATATATTTCGTTACTATATAACTACAGAATTGTAACATAATTTTCGTTTTCAAAATGATTTTTTCAATTTTAGTAATGAAATTGTAACGGAAATTTTGTTACTAAATTTTAATAACGGATTATTCTTTTACTAATTCTGTTACTAAAAATTGAACAATAATTTGATAACAATTCCGTTGTTAAAATTTAGAAATGAAAAATTTTTCCCTCACTATTTCGTTACTATAAAATGCATTTTTTGTAGTGTCATAAACATGCTTGTTCGTGAAGAAATGAACTATAACATATTCATAAATTCAATAAATCTAACATTGTCGTATTCGAGCTCGAAACAATCTCAAGTTCGACTCATTTAATATCGAATCGAATTTTGAGCGAGATTTTTTCGAACCGGCCCCTAAACAACTCACTAATAGTTCTATTCATTTAGGTCAGACGAGTTTATAATGAACATCTTAAATAGCTAAATTTGGCCGTTTAAGTTGCAAAGTTATTGTTATTTGGATATTTAAAAAGAATATTATCATGTCACCTCAAATTTGTGTCTTTGTTATGGGTGTCACGGTACGGTATACCTTACTAAAATTATCATACCTTATACCTTACCTTTACCTTCGGTATGAAAAATCTCATACCATTACCTTACCATAATTTTCGGTATACCTTACTTCGGTATACTTTACTTTCGGTATGACATTTTTATATACATATATCTTACCTTATTTTCGGTATACCTTACGTCCTTACCTTACTTTAGTATACATTTCTTTCATGGTATAAAAATTTATTTATTTAAAATATGCGCATAGATAAACATAATGAACGATACCTTAAATAACACCCTATTTTTTAAAATATATTAAATATTATTTTTATAATAACATAATTTTTTAGATTAACCACTAATATCAGATAATTAACTACTAAGAGATTAACTCATTTTACTATTATGTTGTTATACAAGTACTTGATTTAATTATTTAGATTGATAAACTAGTATTAAAAAATAATTTAGTATAATTAAATCATAACTATTTAGTTATTTAACAAAAAATATGTTTTGTTCAATCTTTTCAATTATCAATAAACTCACGTATTTTGTAATTTGTCATTAATATTTATTAACTATAATTCATTAGTTAAAAATAAACTATTTTATTATAATTAAAATTGAATATATATATATATATACACATATAATTATAAATATATATATTGTTATATACGAAAGCAATAGTATATACCAATTTTTTCATTATATACTACGATTACGGTATATGACTGTAGACTTCGGTATTTAGAAAACTTAAACCTTTATCTTACCGAAAAGTTCGGTACGGTATCATACCTTACCAAAAATTCCGGCATACTTTATATTCGATATTTTATGGTATTTTTTGGTACGACATGTACGGTATACCGTTATTTCGGTAAATTTTGAATTAACAATTTTTGTTGAATTAACGATTTTGTCATGCTATCAATTTTAGTTAATTTTTTATCTTGTCGGGTGCCACGTGTTTCTTTCATTTCTATTATATATAAAAAGTGAAAAATGGTAAAAATAAATAATTTCCAAAACATTTTTAGCAACATTCATAATTAACTTTAAGTATCACAAAATCTCCATTTACAAAATTTGAATTTTCTTTCATATTCAATTGAACTAGTATGTGGTTTCGTGCGCGGAGAATTAATACATAATCAACACATTTTCAATCATAAAATATGTTTTGTGATGCACAAATCATACATGTTTAAAATATAAATTTTAGGATAAAATAATCAGATTGTACTGAACTATCTCATTGCGCTTGAGGTCATTTTGGATTAGATCGGATCAATCTCAAAATCAATTATATTTTATCTTCACAATCCATAAATATCAATTTTCAAATCGTGCCAGTCTTTTTTACGGCTCTAGATATGTATTTTAATTGATGTGTTGAGTATATTGTTAGTGGAATAAAAGTCTTATACTATTTATTAATTTAATATGCGTATCGTAAATAAAATAAAAATTAATAATTTGAAATATGGTGAAAATTAATAGGTACGTTGTGAATAATAGAATAATCAGTAGTAGGTAAAATAATGTTGATTTAAAAAAAATAAAAATAATATATATATCGACGATATATTTAAAATCATATATTTAAGTATTTACCAAAATAAAATCATGTATATTTTTTTATGCAATAATTAAGATTAATAAAGTGTATTAAAAAATAATTTGGCTAAAGTGTATTATATATTTGCGAAATTTGGATACATCTTGATTTATTGATAATAATTAAGTTGTTTGTAGTGTGTAAATAAAAGTATCATATATAAATTTTAATATATGTATAATAAATTTATATAGTAAAATTTTTTAAATGATCGTAGTTTTTTCATATTAAATTTGTTTATTTCATATCATATATCAAATTAAAGCTCTTATCAAGATCTTTAATTTTAGATGCATATTGCATATGGTTACACGAACGAAATAGAAATATTTTATTAAAATAAAAGGATAGAGGAAAGAGAAAAGATTATATTTAAATATGTTTAATACTATAATAATTTCAAAACAATAAACTATACTATTAATAAATTTATGTGTAGTGATACATTATAATTACCGCAAGAGATTGGACGTTCTTTCAAAAATAATTGTTATATGTATGAGATTTAGCGCTAAAAGTTAATTACTAAAACCTTAAATTTATATATTAATAGATTGGGGAAATCCTATCTTGACCCTCGATGAGGGAACGAGACAAAAAAATAGTCGAAAAATGAAAATTAACAAATGGATATATACAATCATTAATCCAATCAAACTATTAGGGCTCATTTTGTAAATATGCATATATTATGACATAAACGATAAAAAATTCAAATGTGGAGGTGATATAAGATAGATATTATATTAATAGGAGAGATCAAATAAAAAGAAAAAGTAGCAAATAAGCCCATATGATAAGGTTTTGTTCAAATAAACTCTTAATGTTTATAAATTGCTGCAATTAGGCCCCTCGTTTGTAACGACGTCTATCACCGCTAAATACTCTCTCGGGCATTTTGACGAACATTGTACGTAAAAGACATTTCATATTTATTATTTTGTGAGCATTATTCTCTATGGAAAGACTAGTTCTTGCATATTAAGACAGTAAGTTGGCACAACAATCAATCTGTTGTCACATATCCGATATTGGTGCATTCGGGCGTTTTCACCCGATGCAGCACTTCAATATTAGCATATTTGGATAACGATGAAAGTCCTAAATCACTAATTTGAATTCTCTCTAAGTGTGCTTGCACCAAGCAATGAACCCTATCTGTAATCACTTCTAACAACTCATTCCAATCCCGAGAACACCTAAAGAGCTTCAAAGTTCTAAGCACCAATAATTAAGGGTTTGAAACACTGACCATTGTAAAGATCTTTTAAACAAATAGCTTTCAATGAATCAACAGCCTTACCCAGCTCGATCGCCTCCGTTGTAGCTGCATCAGTGATCCTCACAAAATATGGAATGTATTTCTATACAAAATAATGCTCGCAAGATGTTCGTCAAAATACCCAAGAGAGTATTTAACGGTGATAGACGACTGTTAGAAAAGAGAGAGCCTAATTGCAACAACTTATAAACATTGGGGGTTGATTTGAATAAAACCTTGTCATATGGATCATCCGCCATCCACCATAGGGGTGCTTATCTTAGGGGTTTATTTGCTGCTTTTTCCAAATAAAAATGATTTTTATGAATTAACTAAAAGTATATGTTGACTATTAAATCACTTAGATCAATGATACCTATTAAAAAAATAGTACATATGTTATTTAAAATATTTTCCCTTAAAATAAAGAATTTGTTGTATCAATTGATAAAAAATATAAATAATTTATATTTATTTTTAATTAACAAAAAAAATCTATTTTTAATATAATAATCCCCTATCTTAACCTGTCTAAATATGTAACTACTTAAAAAGGAAATGGTGATGATGTAATTTCAATATAGTGGCATGAACCATGAGTTTCATAACGAGATAAAAATATTTCTTGATGAAAAACTCTATATATTGTTATAAATATGTGTATTAATGATAGAAATGTATGAAAAACGTTTTTGGTGGTTGCTGGCCAACAATTATATCTGACAAAGCATATTATAAGATGATAGATAAACACCTATTGAGTTACTTCAAATTATTATTTAAACCAAAATCCAAATTCACAAGTCCAAATCATTACATGATTACATCAAATAGTAACTAAAGAAATAAAGAACAAGGTTACAAGTGTGAAAAGATTTGTATTTGAAGTTAGTAGAAACTAGAAAGTGCTAGATGGCAACATAGGACAAACGTTTCTAAGAGACTCGAGAAATTGCTTAGAATGAACAGTCCATAACTCGACACGTTGTCTTGGACCACCTTTTGCATTTTACTATAGTATGTAGTAATAAAAGTAATACTAATAATTATAATGATAAGGTGTCTTATTTCTTAATAAGTTTTGAAAACAAGTGAGGGTGACATGCGTCAATGACTCAATATATATAGTGCGGACAATAAATTAGGTGCATCTTAATATTTAGACTGATCATTGATTAATATCGGACCTTCTGTCTGTGTTTCAATTAAATGTATCCATCTTTGTGTCTATCTATACACAATAAATATTTCATTTATTAATTTGTCATTTTCTATTTTATTAAATATCCATGAGTAGGGGTGAACAAATTCAAACCGGACCCGTAAAATAGACTCGGACCGACCCATTTATTATAACAGTCCGAATTGGGTTATCTTTTAGGACCAGTGAAGTATCGGATCGGTTCGGGTCCAAACCTAGAACCGACCCATATAATTAAAATATATCTATTTTTATTTTTAATAAGACATATATATAATATTTTTTACACTTATTTTTATTTATGAATTTGTGATTGAATTAATAAATTATTATATTATGAATCGATTTTTATTTTATATTTTTATTGTGAATTGAGAATATTTAATAATAATATATGTTTAATTATGTAAATTTTTTAAAAATTGTTGGTGAACATAAAAAAAGTAATATATACCACTGGACTCCTACACTCTTCTCAGAATCTCAGTTGGATCTTTTTCCTTAGTGTGGATCGGGATTGAGCATTCTCTCCTTTAACTTGGATCACTTGCATTAGGATAAACAGGGAGACTTAATTTGTAGTTTGTGTGAAATCAGCTTGCTTTTGAAGGGGTAACATGAAATGAAAAATATAAATTAATCTATTTTTTTCGGATTGGACCGAACCCGATGTTCGGATCTGGGTCAGTTGGGGTCGATCCATATTTTTTTAAAATTTCTGATCTTTGACTCTAGCAGGTCGGTCGGGGCCGGACTATTTCGGCCACAATTCTATATATTCCATTTACTATAGAAGTTCCTAGGGAATACATTAGAGGAATGTTTCCAATTAAAAATAGTTCGTTGTTGCATATCAATTCTATATATTCCATTTACTATAGAAGTTCGTAGGGAATACATTAGAAGAATGTTTCCAATTAAAAATAGTTCGTTGTTGCATATCTCTACAGTTTAGTCTGCATAGCATTTAGTGATTCCGTAATCTTCTTCTCAATAAATATGGATTTACGGATAATTATAAATGAATACTTCCGATATTAAAATATATAATGTTTTAAACTTTTATAATAGGATCCAGAGTTGGAAAGCATACAGTTTAACGAGTAAAGAGTGATAATTAGTTTTTGTTGGAGAAAAACTTATATTATGAAAAAAAATGTTTAAAACATCTTATGTATTAGAACCCTGTCCGAGATTGAAAGCCCAAGATATTTATATTTATTTTTTAATCAAAATATTAGAATTAAAATTAAGGTTTTTTTTACAATTTTTTAATTTAAAAGGATAATATTTACTTGCATGGACTTAAAATGATACCAAAATTATATAATATACATAAATCGATCGGCAAATTTAAATAAAATAAAATGGATTTACATAAACCCAATTTTCTTCTCGTAATTACACTTTTCCGACCAAATCCAATAAGTGCCCCATCACATCTTTCACCAATACCATTGCTTTTTTTTTTCTTTTTCTTTTATAGGAACCGAAATCACATCCTAATACAAATTAAATACCCACTAATCACTATTATACCACACAAGCTAAACCCAACCGCACCTGCACACTCATAGACGTGTAGTCTCCTGTGCCACGTGCGGCCGGGGCGGATGGGCCCACAACGATTCAGAACGGCTTGCTCATGTACGGCGCGAACACCTCGTGCATCAGCGGCTCCATCTGGTTGTAATTCGCTTGGTACTGCGCCGAGCCGACGCCGTCAAAGTAGCTGAAGGGGAAATCCAGCGCCGACTTCTCCCACTCCGACAGCTTCGGCGCGCTTTCCACCTCCGGCGACAGCACGTGCTCCGAGCAGCTCGAGTCCGTGTGCAGGCGCGGGATCGAATCAGATGCGTCGAGGTACATGAAGTCGTCGTACACCATCGGCGCCGCCTCCGGAACCGACGTCGGTATCACCGGCTTGGTGTCCTCCTCTGACGTCACCGCGCTCGTCACATCCCGGCTCACCTGCACCACCTGCTGCTGCTGCTGTTGTTGCCGCCGCTCGATCGTCCCCTTCTTGTTGTAGATGCGGCACAGCACCCAATCATCCAGCTGTAACCATCAAACCAGATCACCGCCGTTAGATTCCAAATTAATTAAAAATCTAGACCGTCAATTTGTTTTGAATGTGGAATTAAAGAGATAAGAAGGAATAATGGAGGCGTTCAGCCGCATTTCTAGTTCATTGAATTTGGTAATCTCTTTCTTTTTTTGTTGATTTAATTAAATTAGATGAAATTAGATTCGGTTCGAGATTACCCACCCTGAGGCTATTACTGTTCTTCTTCCTCGCCGAACGGTCCACGTCAGCGAGGCGGTACTCGTGCATGATCCAGTTGGTTTTCTCGCCCCTCGGCGCCTTGCCGGAGTAGAACACCAGAGCCTTTTTGATACCGACCGTCTTCGGTTGACCGATCGGCTTGTCGGCGCCGGTCGCCTTCCAGTAACCGCTCCCGGCCGCCCTGTTCGGCCGCGAACCGTTCGGGTATTTCCGGTCCCTTGGGGAGAAGAAGTACCACTCCTTCTCGCCGTACAGAGATAAGCCTGCGATTGATTCAACAATGCCGCAGCAAAATTAACTAACCGATCACCAATATTTAACCACAAGCAACAAAAAGCAAGAGAAAATTGGGGGGAAGTAGGGCTCAAATTCAATACCTGGCAATTCCCAAGGATCGTACTTGTAGAGGTCGATTTCGGCGATGATTGGAACGGCTATGGATTGCGAGGCGCATTTCCGGCATAGGTATTGCATGACGAGCTCTTCGTCTGTAGGGTGGAATCGGAATCCCGGCGGTAATTGCAAATCGACGGTGGCCATTCAAGCTTTAGAAAATAAATGAGTTTTGGGGGGAAGGGGGAATTGGGGGAGGTAATGGAGAGTGGGGAAGGAGGGGTTTTGTGAAACTTAGAACGCAGTGGAGGAAGGGGAATATATAAGAGGAGGAAGGGACACGTGTCGGGGAGGGGGCGGCGGGTTCTAGAACACACGTGGGTGATAAGGTAGCGGGGGACACGTGGCGGAAGGACAAGTGGAGGGTGTGGGGTGAGAGTGATTCTGTCATTGCTTACGCAATCAGTTTTGGACGGGTCCGGGT
Source organism: Leonotis leonurus (assembly GCA_026898415.1). Classification (NCBI taxonomy): domain Eukaryota; kingdom Viridiplantae; phylum Streptophyta; class Magnoliopsida; order Lamiales; family Lamiaceae; genus Leonotis; species Leonotis leonurus. The sequence goes on from JAPKLX010000047.1 coordinate 1,844,249, forward strand.
GTGTGAAGCGGGTAGGGTGACACGTCGGAGCCTCATGCAAACGGTGGCATTTGGAATCCACCTTAACCCTCATCACTTGCATATAGAAAATTATATATTTGCAGATTAAACTATTTTTGATTCGATTTTCATTTTTGTCAAAAATCACTTTTGCAGGCTCACAAAAATATCACACTTTTATAGAAAAAAAGTAGTATAAAGTTTTAAATTTAGGTTTTAAATTTTAAACTTTGCAAGTTTTCTATAATTTTAATATAAAATTGAATATTTAATATTTAATGGAAAAAGTAACGTTTTAAAAATTTCCACACCTTGTTAATTATAACCCCATATTTCTCTTAATTCATTAGCTTCCAATATGATGTTTTACTCTAAATATCACACTTTTATAAAAGAAATGATAATGCGCGTTAAATCAAACAAGATTCTCAAGTATCTCACACCAACTCAATGATAATAACAAAAGTACTTAAAACTTTATGCACTTTTGAAATTTGAAATTGGCTATTAATTATAACTAGATCGACTAAGTGGGTATAGTCAAAAGTTACACATTTGATACTGAAAGTATCATCAACACTATTTATGTTCAATAAGTGAGCTTAGTCATTTTAGAACACCCACATTTAATATGTATTTTATATTCTTTACAAAAAAAAAAAGAAAAAAAGACAGTAACATATACTCCCTAGTAACAATAAAATTAATTTATTTTGATCAAGTATGTGAGTAGTTTTAGTTAAAACAATTCAATTTTAATGAGATTGAGTAAGTACGTAAATTATGACGTATATAATATTGTAATTGGAGTAGATCGTGTGAGCCTATACATATAAAATATCATATAGAGAATGGAGATATTCAATTTGAGCCATGCAAAATAGAGTTTTGGGTCGAAGATGCTTTAATGTATATATAATTGACGTGTACATTATTCGAATGATTAATCTTGAACAAATAATAATAAAAATAATAGTTAACATTTTTTATTATTAATATCTCTTCATTTCATTACCGCTTAAAATATGGTCGACACTGAAACTAAAAACAAGAAAAGAAGACAGTCGACACAACCTCCAAGAATGTCGATATATATATATATTAGAATTAGAATAAATTAAAATAAGAGATGATGGGGAATATTTGATATTTTACCGACATAGAAATAGTAAGGGAAAAAGTAGAATAGATAAAATGAAGGAGTGACTAGTGACTAGTGACTAGTGACTAGTGACTGTGAGGGAGAGGGAAGGTTCGCAAGAGTTCGACCAAGTAAATAGCGAAGACATAAGATATGGTTTGCGAGGTTTAGAGATAAGAACTCCTATGTCCACGTGTGCTCGATGTGACTCTAGGGTTTTCAAATAATTGGAGATTTGTCTTACAGTGATCAACCTTGAAAGTTAGATGGACAATAGTGTCTGATCACTTCTAGTTATAAACTTAATCTAGGCTAGAGCTATTTCTTCGGTTACAAAGTATATCACTTTTAAGAACACACAGTAGATATAAACTGAAAGCTTGGAGTGTTCTTGAACTTGAGAGCTTGAGAGCTATGGAAATTGAGAGCGTAAGCGATATAGAGTTTTTAAAGTTTGGGTAACCGGTGTTTGAAGCAACGGGGTATATATAGAACTATCTCAAAATATATCCGTTGTGAGAGAAAGCTTCATTTGAATTCTTCTCGTTGAAGTTGCTGTCTTTTTTGCCATTTTTAGTGTCTGCAACAAGATCCTGGTTCACCTACTGAGATCGATCTTTTCCATAAGTGGTAAAACCTATCATGTAGCAGGTAACTCAGTGGTTGGGCAAAACTTCAGTTGATAACTTCAGTTCTTGACTTCACTGGACTAGCTTTCCTTGCTTCAACTAACTTCAACTTCAAAACTTCATGCCATATCTTTAGTGGCATGGTCCTTCAGTTATGGCATACAAACTGAGTTCATGAGAACTTCAGTGGCTTGTCTTATCTTCAGTCTTGAGTCCTTCAGATTTATACTTGTAAACTGAACTCCTTAACAAGTGAGTTCTAAAACAAAATTAGAGACAAGATTTCAATTTTGGGCTTAATACATCTTTCAGGGGAGGTTTTGGAATCTGAATCAAAACCATTTAAAATATTTCCCAACAATATTATACAAAAATTAATTTGACTTTGTGATAATATCATGATAAAACATATAAGAATCAATGATATGTTGATATTTGTTGTATAAATAAAAAAAAAAAAAAATAACAAATGAGTGAGTGGTGGAGGTTTGTGGACTCCTTCAAACCCATCAACCATTTTCTTCCCAATGCATTTTTCTTTTTCTTTTTTAATAGTAAGAGGACTCTTAATGTGTCACAGCTGATGTCACTACAAGAAAATTGTCCTTTTGCGACAAAATGTGTCGTAAATTGATATTTTAATGTCGCAAAAGTAGATTTGTGACATTTTGTGTGCCACGTCAACTTACGTTGCAAAAGGTGATGCTGCATTTTTACGATATTTTTTTTATAGTGACGCAAGATATATGACATTTTGTACTTCAGTTTCTCAAATGTCGTATAAAAATTACAACATTAAATCACGACATAATTATAATGTGATGTAATTTAAAATAAAAAAAAATTTAAAAACCGGATCGGATGTGAACCAACCAAGCAACCATTTTCGGTTATGTTATTTTGTATTTGTTCGATCGTTAATTTTTAGAGTGATTTTACGATGATAAAATAAGAATAAAATGGACACGGGATTTACGTGGTTCGATCGTTAATTAGATCTACGTCCACGGAGAGAGAAGAGAGCCTTTATATCGAGTTCTTGAGAGTAATACAGAATGTGTCCCCCAGTCTACTCTAGCAGCCCTATTTATAAGTAATAAATGGCAGTTAATTATTCCCGAGATCGTGGGGCTAAGTGGGCCGAGGTGGATCGGCTGGAGTGGGCCGAGGTGGGCCGAGCTCATATGCTTGTGGGCTGTGCTCATTGGGCCGAGGTGATTGGGCCGAGCTGTTGGGCTCTTGGGCTGAACTACTCTTGGGCCGAGGTGACTGGGCTGAACTGCTCTTGGGCTGAGCTGCTCTTGGACCTTGGTCTCGTTTGGGCCTGTTAGTGGGCTACATCCCATCACATCCCCCCCCAAAAGAGCAGGAGCGAGGACGAAGTTTGGCCGAACTACTTTTAGTAGATAAGGTCGGAATTCGGCCGAGCTTCTGTCAATAGATGTGATCGGGCTTCTTTTTGACGAAGTGAAGTGGATGTTGTTGCCGAAGTGAAGCTTAGGACGAGGTGATGATCTTGTTGTCTCTGAGGTCGAGGTGGTAATTTTGTTGGAAGTGGACAGCTGTTTTGGGAGCCACGTGAGACACGCGTCGACTGCTTATTGGTGCAGGCGAAGAGGCGGGATTTTGAAAGAGGACGGTTGGAAAAGGCGGAAAAGTTGCCCTTAAAAGCTTGCTGCGTACGCTCCAAAAAACTCTTCACCCAAATCTTAAACCCTTGCTCTTACTGCAAAACAAAAAGCTTTCTGCTTTTCCGCCGTCGTCAATCTCCGTTCGAGGAAAGTTATTCAAACTTTTTGTGACAAGTAAGTGCTCTCTGTTCGCCATGGCTTCTTCTTCTTCATCTCTTTCCCCTGTGGACATAGAAAACGTAGAGTCTCCTTCACCGTCTAGGATTTTTCCGGCGAGGGTGGTCACGGTGAGGGTTTTTACCCGAGCTGCTTTGCCTCCCATCCCTAGGCTTATAGAGTATCCTCCCTTGGCTGGGTCAGATGCTGCTCTAGAGTATTCTTCAACCATGAGCGAATCCCATATGTCCAATTTGGCTCAAAAATACTGTTTTCCGGAGTCTGTCGAGATGATTCTACCTCGGGCTGAGGATAGGGGTAGTTCTCCGCCCGTGGGTTTTTTTACTATTTACGAAGACTACCTTCACTTCGGTCTTCGTTTTCCTTTACATCGCATTTTTGTCGAGTTTTTAGATAGATTTAAGCTTCCTTTGGGTCAGTTAGCGCCGCCCTCTATTAAGCAGGTAATAGGTTTTTGTATGGAGGTCGGTCGCCGAGGTGGCCCGATGTCGATAGAGTCTTTACTTCGGTTTTTTAGGGTGAAGCGCGGGCCAACGGGGTGGGTATACCTCTCTCCTGTAAATAAATTTAAGTTGGCCACTCCGTCCAAGGTGACGAACTGGCAGAAGAAGTTCTTCTTCTGCCGGGCTGAGGGAGTGCCCCTTCATGGTTGGTCACAGGCCAAGTTCGGGCCACAAGTCACGGTGGATCCCGTCGGCGAGCTCGAAGAGAGCTTGGTGGATCTCGGCTTGATCAAGAGAGACTATGCCGAGGTCGAGCTGTCGAGGTATGGGCTAAGCCCATGCGACGCCACCGCCGACGTGGATCTGGGTGAGGTTCCGTTCTGTGTTGTGTGGCGGTGTTATCCGAACTGGATTCTAATGTTTTCTTTTCTTTCTGCAGTGGACCCCGAAGTTCTTCAAGCGGCGCTGAGGAAGAAGAAGAAGAGGGCGAGGACCTCTTCGGCCACCGAGGAGACGTCGCGTCGCGAACCGGCGGGTAGGGCCGAGGCCGACTTGCCCCCGCCTGTCATTAACCTGGCTTCACCCCGGAGGGAGCTGATGGGCAGCTCGGGGGCTCAGGTCTCCGATCCGGACGTTGCTCAAGCGACGTCGTTTCCCGAGGTGGGTGTAAACTTGCTTTCTCTTTTTTTCTTCTTTTCTTGTATACTGATATATTACGTGCAGGCGGCAGACATGGCGTTGGACGGGCTGAGGGCCCTGTCGAACTTCGTCATCGGCCGAGTCGAGCAGTTCAGGAGTCTGTCCGCCGAGCTGGAGGAGTCTAAAGCCGAGGCGGCGAAAGCAGCGGATGCGGCAAAGGATGCCGAGGGGAAGGCGGCCGGCCTAGAGGCCGAGGTCACCAGTCTGAGGGCCGAACTGGCTGGAGAGCGGGAAAGGATGGCCCGTGCTGCGGCCGAGCAAAGCGGGGTGCTCCGGGCCCTTGCTGAGCGGATTTTCCGCTCCAAGCACTTCGGCCAGGCGGTCGCGCAGTTGGTGAGCGCCATGAGTGCTCCGATTACTTCGGCTGCCCTCGATCGCGTCGTCCAGAACTACCCGGACCTTGACAAGGCCAAATACGGGTTCGAGGTGGTGACCGAGGAAGATATGCTGCGGGAGTACACGGAAGTGCTTGTGGAGTGCACTTCGGCGATCCCGGTGGTGGAGAGGCTGGCGCAGCAGAAGACTCTGCTCTCCGAGAGGGCAGTTCGGGGTTGCCCTGTTGATAGGGATGACAAGCTAGAAGCTGTCATCGCCGAGCTAGCAAGGGATGCAGCCGCCGAAGCTGCTGGAGGAGGCCGGGAGGGTGGAGGTGCCGACGAACAAGAGGTTGGCCCGGGAGCCTTGTAGTTTTTTTTTTTTTTTTTTTGTTTTTTAGCTTGTACTTCGTCGCCGCTAGGGTGGCGCTTTTCCTCGAAGTATATAAAAATACCCTTATTTGAATTGTGCCTTGTTTGCTTTTGTAGCCTGCTCTTGATTTTTTCAACACTTCGCATTTTGAACAAGAAATATGCGCACTTCGTCAGGCTGTGGGGGCTGCCGAAGTCGAAGCCTCATGCTGGAAGAGCCGAGCTGCGAACGTCGAGATCGAAACTGAGGCGAAGCTTCGGTTAGCCCAAGAAAAGCTTGACGAGGAGCATGCGAAGTTCTTAGAGCTTGAAGATAAATTCAAGCAGGCTTCGGAGGACCTTCAAACCTTTAAAGCCGTGGCCGAGGAGCATGCCGAGTACGAAGATCTCATTCATAAGAGTGGACGTATGACTATATACGAGGTCCATACAAAGATCAAGGAAGTTCGTGCTCGGACGAGGAAGTATATTGAGAAGTACGGCGAGGATTCCTGGCAAGTTCGCGAATAGGAAGACGCGCTTCTCAAGTTGGGGTCCATGTACAAGATCGTGCTGAACCGGAAGCCGAAGTTGAAAAGGTGGGTGCAGTCCAAGAATGCCCAGCTTGACTCGACTTCGGAGGCTTTTTTGGAGGGCAACTTAGCGGGTGTGCAGCCTCCCAGTGCGGCCTTGACTCGGGAGCAAACTCAATCTATAATGTCCCGAGGTGGTGGCCAGCGTGCTTCGGGGGGCCGAGGTCGATCTGCTCCTCCAAGGCATGGCCGAGGTCGAGCTGCTCCTCTAGGTCGCAGCCGAGGAAGGGGCTTCGGCCGTGGTCAAGGGATGGCTTTCTTAGATTCGGTGCTTAGCCCTGGTGCTGGTTCAAGCTCGAGTCCTGGCTTCGTAGAGAAGTACCTTAGTTGTAGTAAGCCTTCGGGCCCTGACCCTCCTCCTTGATGTAATATTTTTTTGTGAAATGAAGTTCTATTGCATCATTACTTCTCTAAAGCTTTTCTCGATTATATGATCAAGTTTGCTTTAGGATTATTTGTAATGGCTAATGTGAACTCGTGGTTACTTCGTCAAATGCCGAAGTTTAAAAACCTTAAACAGCCACTTCGTCTGAAGATGAAGTTTTGGCTTTTAAATGGCTACTTCGTCAAAGGACGAAGTTTATGCCTTAAGTAGTCACTTCGTCTGATGGCGAAGTTTTTGACTTTGAAATGGCTACTTCGTTTAAGAACGAAGCTTAAGCCTTAAGTAGCCACTTCGTTTAAGGACGGAGTTAAGGCATTCGGGTAGCCACGTCGTTTAAGAACGAAGTTTAGGCTTCCGAGGAGCCACTTCGTTCAAAGACGACGTTTAGGTTTCGGAGGAACCACTTCGTTTAAGAACGAAGTTTAGGCTTCCGAGGAGCCACTTCGTTTAAGAACGAAGTTTAGGCTTCCGAGGAGCCACTTCGTTTAAGAACAAAGTTTAGGCTTCCGAGGAACCACTTCGTTTAAGAACGAAGTTTAGGCTTCCGAGGAGCCACTTCGTTTAAGAACGAAGTTTAGGCTTCCGAGGAGCCACTTCATTTAAGAACGAAGTTTTAGGTTTCCGAGGAGCCTCTTCGTTTAAGAACGAAGTTTAGGCTTCCAAGGATCCACTTCGTTTAAGAACGAATTTTAGGTTTATGAGGAGCCACTTCGTTTAAGAACGAAGTTTAGGCTTCCGAGGAGCCACTTCGTTTAAGAACGAAGTTTAGGCTTCCGAGGAGCCTGTTTGTCGAATTTATCGATAGGAGTGGTCTCCTTACGCGCGTTTTGATTTAGTTTAAATTGACTCTAAAATGAAAAGAACGTATACTAGCTGAAACATGCAAATGTTCAATACGGAAAGGAAATGGCAGCGATGACTCCGTCATATGGGGGTTGATCCTCGTCTTCGTCCTCATCGTAGTGCCTCGACTTCTTGTCTTGGTGGGGGTTCTTACTTCTCTTGCCTTTCCCTTGAGATCGGGTATCTTGTTGGCTGCGACCTCGGTATATACCAAGGGTACCATCACGTACCAGGTATTTTATATCCGAGGCGGGTTTTCGGCAGTCCTCGGTGTCATGGCCATGATCATCGTGGAACTTGCAGTATTTATCCTTGGATCGTCGCTTAGATCCGCTTCGGGACAAAGGTGGCGGCTTCTGGAATAAGTTCGCATGAAGCTCGTATATTTCAGCTCGGGGCTTCGTTAGCGAAGTGAGCTGATTCCAATCTTGATTGGGTCGACGTCCAAGGCGGGATTCAAGTGGACCTCGCTGTATTCTCTCAAGAGCACTTCGTCGATTTTGCCCCTGATCGGTGCGCTCCTCTTTTTTCCTTTTGTCATGGCTTTCAGGTCGGTCTGCCGCCCTTTTTCTCCTATCGGCCTCGTCCGCCTCGGCGAACATGTCAGCAATCCTCCATAGTTGCTTGGAGGTTTGGGGGCGCTTTTTTACGAGCTCCCTAAAGAGAGTGCCGGAGTGAATGGCATTTTGGAATGCCGAGATGAGGACGTCGTCCGACAGACGGTCGACCTTAAGGCTCTCATTATAGAACCTAGCCAAGAAGTCGCTAATTGATTCTCCTCGTCCCTGTCTTAGAGTAAGGAGCTGTGCCGAGCTGATCTTGGCTTCGGCTTTTTGGAAGAAGCGTCGTTCAAAGGTATCTAGTAGATTGGTATATGACCCTATGCTGCAGCGTGGGAGGTTGTCGAACCATTTACGTGCATTGTCTATCAACAGTTCGGGAAAGACTTTGCACATGTACACGTCCTCGGCGAGCTCTTGGTTCAGCATGTTGTACTGGTAATGTGACAAGAAGTTGCTGGGGTCACACGAACCATTATAGGGTTTGATTGGAGGCACTCTATATGTTGACGGAAGAGGAGTGTAGAGTATTTTGTTGGTGAAGGGGGTTGCGATTCGACTGTAGACAGTGAATCTTCCTTCTCTGTGGTCATCCTCGTCACGTCGGTAGGGGCCGACGTTTCGACGAGGTGACGTCGAACCACATCTGTAGTCATCTTCGTCACGTCGGGATGGGCCGACGTTTCGACGAGGTGACGTTGAACTTCATCTGTAATTATCCTCGTCACGTCGGGATGGACCGACATTACGACGAGGTGACGTTGAACCCTGCCGAGGTGATGCGAGGTTCTTTTTTTTCCTGCGACCGCGCAGTCTCTGGGGAGGCTCGTCGTTTCTTCCCTCGACAATTTGGAGGCTCGGAGGACGAGGTCGCTGTGGTTCATTCTTGTCTCCCTCATCTTGGCTTCGTTGCCGATGTTGTTCGGCGAACTTGAGAAAGTCTTGTTGATGAAGGTCCAAGTATGCCTTAAGTGTATCTCCAAGCTGAGGTGGGAGTGCGGCATTCTCAGGTCGGTTATCTCCTTGGTTCGGTTCCCTGTTACCAGTCGAACCATCAGAACGACCTGACAACACATCTTCTATATGGCCATCAGGAGTTCGTCGGATTGTGGAATCACGTCGGAGCTGGAGTACATCCTCCTCGTTGGCCGAGGTGCGAGGTGGAAGGTCCGACGGATTAGCTTGATTTTGCTTACCCTTAGCAGCAGCAGCTATGGCGGTGGTACGGGTAGATCTCACCATCGTATTTTCACTTCAGAAAATGTTGATCGATTTCACAGAATTTGTATCGTTCCCACAGACGGCGCCAGTGTTCGATCGTTAATTTTTAGAGTGATTTTACGATGATAAAATAAAGAATAAAATGGACACGGGATTTACGTGGTTCGATCGTTAATTAGATCTACGTCCACGGAGAGAGAAGAGAGCCTTTATATCGAGTTCTTGAGAGTAATACAGAATGTGTCCCCCAGTCTACTCTAGCAGCCCTATTTATAAGTAACAAATGACAGTTAATTATTCCCGAGATCGTGGGGCTAAGTGGGCCGAGGTGGGCCGGCTGGAGTGGGCCGAGGTGGGCCGAGCTCATATGCTTGTGGGCTGTGCTCATTGGGCCGAGGTGATTGGGCCGAGCTGTTGGGCTCTTGGGCTGAACTACTCTTGGGCCGAGGTGACTGGGCCGAGCTGCTGGGCTGAACTGCTCTTGGGCTGAGCTGCTCTTGGACCTTTGTCTCGTTTGGGCCTGTTAGTGGGCTACATCCCATCAGTATTCATTCAATGCAATCAGAAGAACCGCCTGTAATAGGTGAATTGAAAACCCAAACATACTTTGTAACCATTTGAGCTAGATAAAATATTTGTTTATTGAAATTCAATTATTAAACTTAATATATAATAATGTTTTTTTATAAATACTTAAAACTCTAGTATTATTTATATTTGATTGAAAAACTATTAAAATTATCATTTTTTTCACATAAAATTCTATAAATATTATTTTATCGTTCATGTATATTTGTTAACAATATTAATAACCTAGTTTATGAAACATATAAAGTTTAAAATTAAATTTGGCTTTTATACATTTTATGAAATACATACATACATACATAAATATTACGAGTCATTCGGTTTTTTTGAAACCGTTCGATCGGTTGAATCAATGATTCAATAACCCTTTTACAAGACCGATTCGATGACCGGTTCGATTTTTAAGTAACACATAAATTTGGGTGGAATGAGTTACACACTACTTCTAAAATTATAATTTTAATTAAATAGAATATTACGGAAAAAAAAATTTGATGACAAAATAAAAAAAATTACTAATTCATATTAAAAAATAATTGTGTTCCTCTTTATTTAAATAATTCAAGTACACAATTGAGACATTTTAAAATATTAAGAATTTCTATCTATTTAATTCCACAAATCAAACATAATTATTTATTCAAAATAATAATTTGTATGATTACTTTTTATATTTTAATCAATGGATTAAAATAAATCATAATTATATATCCAAAGACAAACAATAATTTCCGCATATCATTATTTAAATAAACAAGTAATAATAATAACTTTTATTGTTTTATGGTGTGGTTTAGGAATCATTTTACTAAGGGATATGTGACTTAATTTGATTGAGTTTATTACCCAAATTTGATATATTCTCTTTGAAATATTTTATGTTACTATCTCATAAGTTTCAATCTCATTAATAGTAACTGAAGTTTAAGTTTATAATAAAGCATTTTAAAATACACATAAAACAAATATTGCGTATATATTAGAAATTTGTGTCACATTATTTTATTAAATCATAAGTGACAAAAGATACAACAATATTTTTAATGTGTTGTATATTTACGTTATTTTGTGGAAGTGTCACAAATAATTGTCACAATTGAAAGACATAAAAATAAGTGTTGTAGTTCATGTCATAAAACTATAACACAATACACATATGACACACAATTGTTGTATATTTACAACATTTAACGCAACCTTATTTTATTGTTTCATTAATTTACAACATTTAATTGATGTGTTGGAATGAAAATGTCGTAATTTAAGGACATAGAAATAAGTATTGTATATGTGTCACAAAAGTATGTCATAATTTTTAAATGATGCAAAATAGACGTAAATAAACGACACTAAACTAATAAGTATAGTAATTTATCGATAATTGAATATAGTATCGCATATATTTGTGTCACAATAGCCCAACTTTCTTGTAATGTGTGGCAATGTCACATGATCATACGACTCATTAGAATTTTTATTATTTATTTATTTATTATTTCTTGTTGAATAATATTAACTCTTTTTGTTACGTTAAAACGGTTTGTTTTATTTTTTTTAGATTTATAATAATATTAATTTGTTCGAAATCAATTTTAAAAGTACTTTTAAAAAATTAATGGACATACATCTATCACTTTTTCATTTTTTTTTTACACTATTTCACATGTAAAAGAAAAATACCTCATGTAATCATTTTTAAAATAGGAGGCATGAAGCTTATAAACTACTCCACATTTTATCTGGACATCAATAATAGCCTTTGGTAGTTGTAAGTATAAATAACATAATAGTACTGTATCTGATATTTATTTAATCAAACAATTTAATATGAAATTCTTCCATCCTTGATTTAATGATATCATATTCATGTATCATCAATTAATTTTAAGCATATTTAAAAACCAATTGACTTGTTTATTGTATATTCACAAGTTATATGATAATTTTACCATAAGGCAATTTTCAGGAAAATCAAAATTAATTAACGTGCTATGATACTTAGTATCAATAACATTTAGGAATTCCTATTTATTACTACTATTTTAACTGGTATACATCTGTCATCTAGTATGAGTGTACTCCATACTCAAGCCATAATTCAGTTTCAGACAGCATGCATGAACTAGACCATTCTTTCTCTCGTCTATGACACGATTCTAACTCTACTAAATCCTCTTCTTTGATCACTTAAAATATGTATTTATCGGGCAAAGAGAAGACATTTCAATACAATTTGAAATGAAATGATAATCTCCTTGAATATTCGACATTGGGATTTCAAGTTCTTCTCCGTTAAGTGTTGAAGTTAATTCGATGCGTCTAACTGCGTCAGATTTATCAAGAAATATCAACGATATTTCAAAGAAGATATCTCTTATGATTAAATAATTTATTTTAAGAGAAGAAAACGAAACGTCCAATTATTCTCATATTCTTTCTTGATCAACAACCAAACAACTACAAATATAGTTGAATAATTACACATGTAGCTAATCATATAATATCAAAATATCAAAAAAGTTAAACTATTAATATCTAATTACTTAGATGAAAATATAATATTTTTTCAAATAACTAGCCATTTTTATATTTTTACACGTGTGACCAGCCACGCGCTGAGTTAAATTTATTGCATCTTATTATCTTAATAAAAATTCTTACAAGTTACAACTCATAAATTGATTTCTATTAGGTCTACTCTTTAATTAACGATGTAGAGTGATGTTTGAATTTCGAACCTCACAATTAATTTGAATAGAATCCAACTAAGGGAGGTTTCATCAAAATTATATCTTATTCATTATTAATTCAAAAGCAAATGTTATTATAATGATTTGATAGATCTAATAATTGACTGATTACATAATATATAATATCTTTTCTACTATGTCCACTCTTTAATGTTTTTGTCATCAACTAACATTTAATAAGATTATTTATGAGATCTTTTCCCATGTGAAGGATAGAAACATCCAACATTACCTAATTTCATTTAAAATAATCAAAATAATAGAATATTCCACTCATTGTCCTCCAATTACAATTTGACTAAGTTCCAGTTGCAGCCGCCTTGATTTTCTTGTCTTTATTTTATATGCGTTCATTACAATTTACAAACTAACATCTATTCTACTCTATTAAAAAATGCACTCCCTCCGTCCCGAATAAAATGATATATTATTTTTGAGCACGGTAATTAAAAGAGTTAAAAAATAATATAAAATGTTAATAGAAATATATATTATTTAAACATGTGTGTAATAAAGGTGTTTTAAAGAGAAAATGACTCATCTTAGTTGGGACGACCCAAAAAAGAATACAACTCATCTTAGTTGGGACGGAGGGAGTACATAGTAACGTAGCTTTTGTTTTTGTTCTAAACATTAACTCGTGTAGAATAATTTATGAGAGACATTAAGTTATGTTTGGTAATAAAGACAATATACAATATATATCATGATATGATTAAATATGTATAGATTGTCAAGAGATCTAATTAGATAATAATATAATATTGTACGTCGTTTGGTAGACATGTTTAAAACCATGATAATTTTTATTTTTGTTTTTGGTAAATCATACTATTATTGAATAAGATAAATATGTATTTAATAATAATCTTAGATGATTTTTATTACACCACTTTTTATATATTAAGTTGTATACCAAAATATTGATTTTAGGACGGACCCAATATTTCATAGTGCGCCGATGTGTTTATCACATTTGTCACCAAACATATACTCCCTCCGTCCTAACTAAATTGAGGCGTATACCATTTTAGGCCGTCCCAACTAAGTTGAGGCGTTTCTTTTTTTATGAAACATTTATCACACACAAGTTTAAATAATATATGTTCTTATCATCACTTTATACACTTTTCAACTCTAAACATACATTTCTTAATTACCGTGCTCAAAAGAAATGTCCCAACTTAGCTGGGACAGAGGAAATATTTTGATAAGATAGTTTATCTTATTCTGTCATATCATGACTACCAAAAAGGGTCTAAATGTAAAACAACGACATTCTTGCTTGCATACTTTTCATAGTAACATTCTATATGCTTGGTAAATTGTTATGAATAACTAATTGGTGTTGGGTGAAGAGAAATCATATCTATAGGCTGACAATTTTTAACACGACACAATAATTCGATACGAATTTATACAAATTAATGAATTTGAGTTCATTTTTATTGGATTTGAGTGTTTATCAGGTTGACCTAATAAGAATTTGTAAATGGTTGGGTTCGAGTTAATTGAAATATATAATTATATTATTTAATATTATTATTAATAATATATTTTAGCCTAATTATAATTTACTTTTCAGTTTTTATATTTAATGCTTGACATTTTTATTACCACCTTCTCTATATATTATAGAGCAACACATCACATATTCCCAAATTGTATCATATTAATTATTAATTTATGTTTGCCGAATCTGTTAAATTATATAGTATCAATTATTTTCAGTATTTTTATAAACAAATTAACAATAATGAAATAAATTTAAAATTAAAAAACAAACTAACATGACGGAAGTATATATATTGACCTAGAGTATATTATTTTCCAAAACAATGAAGGCAATCTATTCTTGTCAATTCAAAACACACATGTTTTTTGACCTCAGAAAAGAAAAAAAGGAAAAGCAGCCGCAACTTTTCAAGAGATATTAAATTAGATTATCCAAACTTACCAAGAGTGTAATAACTCGACTATTAATTACTTCTTCTAGGGGTGAGCATGGTTCGGTTCGGTTACCGAACCGAAAAAATAATGAAAACCGAAAAAAAATCGAAACGAAAAATATAAAACCAAAACCGAACCGAAATAACCTTGAACCGAAAAAAAACCGAACCGAAATTTTCGGTTCGGTTTCGATTAAAAACCGAAAAACCGAAACTGGAAAATATTTAATAAATAATTATTAAAAACATATTTAATAAGTAATATTTAATATATATTTATATATTTAATAAGTAATATTAAATATCTATTTATATATTTAATAAGTAATATTAATTAAATAATTATTTAATAAGTAATAATAAATAAATAATTATTAAATAATATATTTCGGTTCGGTTTTCGGTATTTCGGTTTTTTTGATGTCAAAACCGAAACCGAACCGAAAAATCAAAATTTTATAAAATCAAAACCGAAACCGAACCGAAAAGGAAAAAAACCGAACCGAAATTATCGGTTCGGCTCGGTTCGGTTCGGTTTTCGGTTTTTTACCATTTTTTGCTCACCCCTAGTCTTCCTCTGTTTTTTAATAAGTGTCCAATTTTACTAAATCACACATACCAATAATATGAAAATTTTACTTATATACCCTTTATTAAATAACATAATAAATACATTCATACAAATAATATCAAATTTCAATAAGTATTAAATAAGGGCAAAATTGAAAAATTGTCATAAATATACTCTAGAATTTTGAAATAAGACATTTATTTAAAAACAAGAAAAAAGTGAAATAGGACACTTAAAAAAAATTGGAGGGAATATTAATTAAATATATAAGTGTTGACAAGTATGGCATGATCTTAATAATCATAAATCTTCCACTAAACATAGTATGATTAGCAATTAAATTAGCCATGGGTTTAATTAGACACATGTGGGTAGGTAAGACTTTAGCCTTAATTTATTTAGGCTGTGTCTGGATTAAATGTATTCGTGCATAGCCTTTCAAATCTTCTCTTCTCTTTTACTTTAAAGTCATCAACGCATTTGTTTGTGATTGCGATTTTTACTAATCACGTTTGGAATTTATATATTGATGTAATCTAAATTTCAAGGTCAATATTCGATCTATACCTTTTATCATGTGCCTTATTTTATAAAATCTACTTTATCTATTATATCCACTATCAATATAAATAAAAAGATAGTGAAAATATCCACAATAAAATTGAATATACAAGATATCAGGTGTTCATAGTTACGGTAATCGAATTGTCAATTCACAAATTAATTATTTCAAAACAATAATCGAACCGTAGTTACTATGGTTCGAGTTTTGAACAGTTGATTTCGATTTTGGTTATGAATCGTCGGTTTTTTTGGAACATTTTTTTTTAATATTTATATATGAATCTATAAGTTAAAAGGTAATTTTATAAGTTATGTTAGGTATTTATGTTTTGATGTTGTGACCTAACAGTTGTGTGTTTGTGTTCTTCACAGATATGTTGACTTAAACATCTGGCGCAACACAACAATGATGTTCAACACGACTGCCACATAGGATCTTGATGACTTAACGACTTGGCGTGCTGAGTAGATCCATGAAGATTGGTGGGAGACCAAGTCTTGGCAGTTGAGAATCTAGTGTGCCGAGTGGAGACTTTAGGTTCCACAGTTCAAGGAGTCAACAAACTAACTATTGGTTAGTTCCACAATTCCAGGCACGGTTGCGGAGTGTAACAAACTAGCGTGAATTGTGGAATGCATGGGCCGGCAGTTACAAGATTCTAGAAACCAAGCCCATGAACTCTGTCTATAAATACTAGTTATAGTTTTCAGTTAGCGACAAAGTTTTGCAGATTAATTTCGTAGATTTAGTGTGTATGAATCTTAGTCTTTAAGATCATACGTTTAGTAGTTTAGTAAGAGTGTTGATGTTGTTGTGGTACAAAACATTGTAACAACACAACACTTACTTTTGATTATTCTTTTTGGCCGTAAGGCTGCCGTGTAGGTTGTTCATTAACACAACCTACGCAAAAATTATCTTGTGTCTTCTTCTTTAAGCTTCCGCAACATTGACTTAGAGTGGTTGATACACTTTCAAGTGGTATCAGAGCCATCACTCGACACACTGAGTGTGGTCCTGACTGTATCACGACTCTAAACACAAGTATGGATCCAAATAGTACTGGAGCATTTCGACCTCCAATCTTGGATGGCTCGAATTACTCTTACTGGAAGACACGTATCCGCTCTTACATCAAGTCTCTAGACAGAAGAGCGTGGATGTCTGTGGAGAATGGGTGGTCACCACCAAAGCAAACTGACGCAGACGGTGATTGTGTTCCAATACCACAAAGCTCCTGGTCACGTGATCAAATTGAAGCTGCCACTCTTGATGATCGAGCACTAAATGCTATAATCTCAGCTGTCGACACAAACATGTTCAAATTAATCAAGAACTGTGTATGTGCGAAAGATGCTTGGGATATTCTCCAAAGGCACTGTGAGGGTGACAAGAGCGTTAAGCAGTCTCGTCTACGTATCCTCGCCTCTCAATTCGAGGATATGAAGATGGAGGAAGATGAAGATATCTCTAGCTACATGAAAAGGATTCTTGACCTCGCTAACGAGTGTCAAGACTTAGGAGACCCATTGAGCAACAAGGTTCTTGTTTCCAAAGCGCTTCGAACGTTGCCGCCTAGGTTTGATATGAAGGTAACAACCATTGAAACAGTGCAAGGGGTGAATGCACTGGAATTCACAGATCTCATGAATTCTTTCAAAACCTATGAGATGAATCACGAAGCAAGAGGGACCTTCCCCAAGAAGAAAACAATGGCTCTCACTGCAGGTTCAAGCTCATCACCGTCATGCAGTAAGCTACTGGACCAAATGGACTCTAGTGAATCCAAAGAAGTGGAAGAAATCCATGATGGAGATGATGTTGCCATGATCACCAGAAAGTTCAATCGCATGGTGAGAGGATTTAACCGTGACAAGTCCAAACCCAAGGGGAGAGATGTACCACGTCTGGAGTACTATGACCCCCCAAAGAATGACAACAATCAGAGAAGACCTCCTGCTAGGAACACTTCTCACAACGAAGTATTCAAATACAGTTCCTCTAAACTTGACAGCATACAATGTCACGAATGTAAGGGTTTTGGACACTTTGCAAATCAGTGTGCCAACACACTTCGAAAAAGGGGTAAATCTTATTGGGTATCGTGGAATGATGATGAGCATGAGTTCTTCGAAGATATTGAGGAAAAACTAGGGATGGCAATTTACCCGCGGGTACCCGACCCTAATTGGGGTGGGTTTGAGAGGCATTTGATATCCACGGGTAGGTTCGTGGGTATAATTTAATATCCATTTAGTTTGTGGGTATGGGTATGGATAGTTAGTATCCATACCCGCGAAACCCATATACTCGCCAAAAATACCCGCGAAATTACCCACGAATTACCCGCGAAATACCCGCGAATTACCCGCGAATTACCCGCGAAATACCCGCGAAATACCCACGAATTACCCATCTTCCCATTTAATATTAATGATATTTGTATATTTTTCTTTAATAATATATTATATTTAATATATCTTAAATTTAATTTTTATTTTTTATATTTCAATTTTTAATTATTATATTTTAAATATAGTACTACAAGTCTATAATATACTAACTCTTCGTTTAATTAATTTCTAAATTTCAGTACAAAAAAGAACCCTATTCATTCGTCTCTCCTTAGTCCATACTCCATCTGTCTGCCGCCGCGCTCTGCTCCCCTCCGCGACTCCGACCCCGCCACTGCTCCCTTCTGCCCCCGCCGCCCCTTTCCCTTCCTAGAAACCCTTGCCTCCAGGTCCAGGCCCCCACCTTACCGCTGGCCACTCGCCACTCTAAGCCTCTAACGGCCCTCTCCCCCAGGCCCCGAAGCTGTCGCCGGCGTCGCCCCCAGGCCCCCGAAGCTCTCGCTAAGGTTAGTTTATTATTCTATTAAATTGAAAAAGACTTTATAATCATATTAGCGTAGAAGAGAACACACTCTTAAATTAAAAATGTTACTATCCCATAATAATTTGGGATGTTTCTCAAAAAAATTTTACAAAGGAAGTTAAAGAATGAAAACATGTTTGCAGGCTGCAGAAGAGATTCAGAGAACGGTGTAACACTTTAGAGATTCTGAAATGTTAGCACCGACAGCCTTCACTATATTTACTTTCAATGGCTATTCATAGTTGATGGTGCGTTTTGTATATTCTCTTCCAAGAGTTTGAATTGTGGGTTGGAAGATGTGTACATGTGATTTTTCTATCAGATGATCGGGTTATAGAATTTGCTGCATTTCTTTGTTGGCTTTTGACTTTGGTTGATGTTAAATTGGCAATAAAGTTTTAAGTTGTGTTTAGTGGGACAAATAGTTTACCAGTATGATATATATGTGTGTGTGAAGAGATGGAGAGAGAGTGAGGTGGTTGATGTTGGTGGGAGAGAAGGAAATGGAAATGAAGAGAAATATTGGGAGGGTGGGAGAGGAAGGTGTGAAGCAATTAAGAGAGGGAAATAATAAGAGAGGCAAAAGCCATTACAAACTTTACACTTAACACTTACCTAAGTACGTACACCACACTACTTACTTACTGCTAGACATAAAGATATTATGGCTTCTCAGGAACCCCATAAATATATTATATATAGACATAAGTCACATAACCCCTAACCTATTCAAATAAATTTTGTACAGCTTTAAATTATATCTGCTCTATAAGCGTTTCGATTTGGGACTGATCCCAAATTCTTTGTTTATTTGTTTCTCTTTAATTCATTTTCTTGCTTATTTTTTAATTCCTTCTGTGATGGTGGTTCACTCTTTTTATAAGAACACAATGTCCTCTTATTACAGAACACAATGTCCACTCCGAAAAGTGGTAGTCTGCCCACCTCACAAGCCTCAGCTCCTACTCCGACACAAGATCATGTTCTTCAACTAGAAGATGAACCGAATGAAGTAGAAAGTGAACAGATAGAAGGGGAAAATAATGAGGAGGAAAAAGTAGACCTTGGATTAAAGAGAAAGCTCACTTCACCAGTATGGAATGATTTTGTTAGGATTAAAGTGAAAGGAGTTTGGAAGGCTAAGTGCATCCATTGTGGAAAGTTTCTATCAGGTGAAACTAAACATGGCACCTCTCATTTATCTAGTCATCTGAAGTCTTGCATTTTCAAAAGAAAAAAAGAAGGTGGTGGGAAGGTGCAGTCTAATTTAAGGTTTGCTTCGACTGACAAGGGGCAAGTTTCTGTTGAGAATTATGTCTTTGATCCTGAAATTGCTAGGAAAGCACTTTATTCGATGATTATCCTTCATGAGTATCCATTATCTATTGTTGATCATGTTGGGTTTCGTGACTTTGTTAGTGCACTACAACCCTTGTTCAAAATGATTACT
This sequence comes from Leonotis leonurus, assembly GCA_026898415.1. NCBI lineage: Eukaryota > Viridiplantae > Streptophyta > Magnoliopsida > Lamiales > Lamiaceae > Leonotis > Leonotis leonurus. Next base: position 1,863,986 of record JAPKLX010000047.1, read on the forward strand.
CGAAACACAGTTAGAAAGGATATATTAGATCATTATGAGGAAGAGAAAAAGAGAGCTCTTTATTTCTTACAAAGGAACAATGCTCGGGTTGCGATTACGACTGATCTTTGGACAGCAGATAATCAAAAATGAGGATACATGGCAGTCACCGGTCATTTTGTTGATGAGTCTTGGAAGCTTAGAAGCACTATTTTAAGGTAAATTTTTATTTTTTCTCAATATTTTTTGTGAACTTGTGTTGATGAAGTTTCATGTTTAATTTTGTAGGTTTATATATGTGCCGTGTCCTCATACAGCAGAAAATTTGGCTGAAGCATTGTATAAAAGCCTTCAAGATTGGGATCTTGATTGCAAGGTATCTACCTTAACTCTTGATAATTGTTCTACGAATGATAAATTGGTTGAGCACATGGAAAATAAGATTGGGGCATCTAATCTTTTGTTGGGTGGAGAGGTTCTACACATGCGTTGTTGTGCGCATATTTTGAATTTGATTGTGAGGGATGGATTAGAAATAATAGCTAAATCCATTGAAAGGGTTCGTGATAGTTGTGCTTATTGGCTTGCTACACCAAAGAGGTACGAGAAATTTGAGAAAACTGCACAACAACAAAAGGTTGAATTGACTAAGACGTTGTGTCTTGATTGCAAAACTAGATGGAATTCAACTTATCTCATGATTAGTATTGCTTTGCCATATAAGAAGGTTTTTGATCGTTTGAAACAACTAGACAAGAATTTTGTTTGTTGCCCAACTGTTGAGGATTGGAGTTTTGCTTCTCATGTTTGTGAAAGATTGGGTGTGTTTCATGAACTCACTGCACTATTTTCTGGGACAAAGTATGTGACTGTTAATACTTTTTTTCCAAAAATATGTGAGGTGAAAATGAAAATGAATGCTTGGTGTATGAGTGAGATCAACATAATTCAAGAGATGTCTGCTGCCATGATTTCTAAATTTGATAAATATTGGCTTGATATTCATGGTTTGATGGGAATTGCTGTTATTCTTGATCCTCGAGGAAAACTGTCTATGTTGGAAGCTTGTTGTATTTGTTTGTTTGGTGAAGATAATGCCGAATTGCATGTTGATAAGACCAAAAGGGTTCTAGTTAGATTGATGGATCAATATCAATCTCAAAATGAAGAGCAGTGTGTGTCCTCTTGTTCTGATGTTGCTACAAGTTCTGTTAACTCTTCTGAATTGTTGACAATTTTCAAAACACTTGCCGGAAGAAAGAAGAGTAATAGTGTTGTAAGATCACAAAATGAGTTGGATCGTTATTTGGAGGCAGACATTCTTCCTTGTATTGATGAAAATTTTGATATACTTGGTTGGTGGAAGGTGACCGGAACACATTATCCTACACTACGCCTTATAGCTCGTGATATCTTTGCTGTCCCAATAACCACAGTGGCTTCAGAATCAGCTTTTAGCACTAGTGGAAGGGTTCTAAGTGAACACCGTAGTCGTCTCACACCAAAGTTATTGGAAGCATTAATGTGTTGTCAAGATTGGCTTCGTAAGCAACTTGAAGGTATTAAATTTTCAATTATAATGAATTTTGTTTCTATGTAAAGATAAATTTCTATTATAAAATTGTTTATTTTGTAGGTGAAGGAAAAGATGCAAGTTTTTGGACGTGTCTTGAAGATGAAGAAGAAGAATTCAACGAAGATTGTTCTACTACAACCATTGAGTTGGAATAATTTATCTTCAAGTTAATTGTGGATTTGAACAATGTTAATTGTGGATTTGAACTTTGTGATTTGAAATCTTGATGATATATGTGGATTTGAACAATGTTAGTATTTAATATTTGTTATATTTTTTTTATTTAGATTAAATTTATTTTTAGCAATTTAATTATATTTCGCGGGTGGTGGGTACGGGTACCCATCGGGTGGCGGGTTCGCGGGTACCCATAGGGTGGTGGGTAGCAGGTTCGTGGGTACCCGTCGGGTGGCGGGTTCGTGGGTACCCATCGGGTGGTGGGTGGCGGGTACCCGCCGGGTGGCGGGTTCGTGGGTACCCGTCGGGTGGCGGGTACCCGCGGGTGGCGGGTTTGAGATTTTTTTGTGCCCGTGGCGGGTGGCGGGTCGGGTGGCGGGTATGATATTTTTTGGCGGGTATGGGTATGGATACCTACTATCCACGCCCGCCACGCCCGATTGCCATCCCTAGGAAAAACTGTTTGAGGGTGTTGCACTGCACGTAACTATGCCTCCTCAGGACATATCGCGCCACCACACAGATGCTGACACTTTCTCAGAACGGTATGACTCTAACTATTACTCTACATTATTTTGTTTAAATGTCTCTGTTGATGGTTCAGGAAGTGTTGAGGACGACATAGATTCCACCTGTGCTGAAGAGTGTGACAAAAATGCCTTCTCAATAATTCAAGGGTTGAAAAGGTTGTACGATGAGCTGTTGGGAAAATGGAAACATCAAGCAAAAGATCTGCTGACCGCAACAACTAAGGTAACACGACTCAAGGAAGTTAAAGCAAAACAAGAGGCATTGATCACACAACGTGACATAGAGCTCACCAAGGTGAAATCCAAATTTGAAGAAGCAGAACTGACCATTCGTAAATGGAATACTGGAACTTATACGCTCCAAGAGATCATGGATAGTTCAAATCCCAGCAAACAAGGCCTTGGATATGCTGCACCAACTGTGTTGTGTCGCGGATCCACATCAAGACAAACATCAAATGGCGAAGCAGATGTTGTGCTTACACAAACCTCAACATAGACGAAACAAGGCATCTCTCCAGCAGGAAAAGGTAAGAAAGGTAAGAAAAAAGGTAAAAGATATAGGAGGAAATATATATGTCATTACTGTATGAAACCAGGACATATAAAACCCTTCTGTTATCAAAAGAAAAGAGATGAGAGGTCCGAGTGTGTACCACCACAGAAACCCAAAACAGTATGGGTAAAGAAATCTGATCTAACATGTAATGTTGTGTACACAGCCTTGAAAACTAACATTTCAGGTTCGTGGTATTTTGACAGCGGATGTTTACGTCATATGACAGGTAACAAAACATTCCTTTCCAATTATGAGACTTATGACGGAGGAAATGCTTCTTTCGGTGGAGGCTCAAAAGGTAAAATCATAGGGAAAGGTACTCTTAACGTTCCTGGTTTGCCTACTTTAACAAATGTGTATCATGTGTAGGGACTTATGGCAAACTTGATTAGCATAAGTCAATTGTGTGATGACAACATGCTTGTGAAATTTACCAAAGATGCATGTGAAGTATACAATAACAGTAACTTGTGTATCATGACAGGTCAAAGGTCATCAGACAATTGTTACATGACTGACAACCTAAAATGCAACAAGGCTCAAACTGATGATGTTATACTCTGGCATAAAAGATTAGGTCATACTAATTTTCAAAATCTTGGCAGGATAATCAAGATGGATGTTGTGCGAGGTTTACCCAAACTTGGGAATGCAGACCAGATCGTATGTGGCGACTGTCAACGAGGAAAACAATTGCATGCCTCACATCCTGCCTTACAACACAGTGAACAACATTTTGGGACCAACCGATGTTTTGAACTTTTACATATGGATCTTGTAGGACCCATGGAAGTTGAAAGCATTGGTGGTAAAAGGTATGTGCTAGTTGTGGTAGACGATTTTTCTAGGTTTACATGGACCTATTTTTTACGTGAAAAATCTGAAACATTTGAGGTATTTAAAAATATGTTTTCTCGTGTTACTAATATGTTTGATGCTAGAATATCTCGCATAAGGTCCGATCATGGTCGTGAGTTTGAGAACTCAAAATTTACAACCTTTTGTGATGAAAAAGGAGTGCACCAAGAGTTTGCAGCACCAAAGATACCACAACAAAATGGTGTGGTCGAACGCAAGAATAGAACCTTGATTGAAATGGCTAGGGTGATGTTGAGCTCAAGCCAAATGGCGAAACGTTTTTGGGCTGAAGCAGTAAACACAGCATGTTACATCAACAATCGAGTCAATATTCGACCAGGGTCATTCAAAACACCATATGAGCTACTTAAAGGGAGAAAACCTAACCTAAAACATCTTCGTGTTTTCGGGTGTGTTGGTTTCATCTTAAATGATAGAGAGTATCTAACAAAGTTTGATGATAAAAGCGACAAAGGTGTATTTGTTGGATACTCAACAAACAGTGTAGCATATAAGGTTTTTAACCTACGCATTAAGACAATACAAGAATCTGTTAATGTTGTCTTTGATGATGCAGGTAATGGGCACAAAGAAGTGGAAGCAGAAGACGACATATATCAAGGGGGAGTTGTCACACCTCCTGTTGAGACGCAAACTGTTCCACCTAACACAGCAACTGGCACACCTGGTGGCACACCTAACACAGAAACTGGCACTACTGTGGAGGTCAACACCACACAACAGGAATCTGAAGAAGAACTAGATGAGCCTCAAGAGATCACTCCTCGTAGAGATCCTTCAGGGCGAGTGAGAGAGAACCATCCACTAGCTCAAGTTATTGGAAACTTTGAGGATGGTGTTCGGACCCGACGAAAACAGCCAATCAACTATAGAGAAATGGCGTGCTTGTACTCCATGTGCTCTACGGTTGAAGGCATAACATGTTTCGTTTCAAAATTTGAGCTAAAAAATGTCAAGGAAGCACTAACTGATGAGTTTTGGATAAATGCTATGCATGAAGAACTAAATCAGTTTGTGCGTAGTGATGTTTGGTATCTTGTTCCCAGGCCAGTTAACAAAAATGTTATTGGCACAAAGTGGATTTTCAAGAACAAATCTGATGAGAAGGGAACAGTTGTACGTAACAAATCACGATTAGTTGCTCAAGGTTACACTCAAGTCGAAGGAGTCGACTTTGATGACACATTTGCACCAGTAGCACGACTTGAATCCATTCGGTTGTTGCTTGCAGTCGCATGTTACCTCAACATCAATCTGTATCAAATGGATGTGAAGGCAGCATTTCTTAATGGTGAGTTAAAGGAGGAGGTATACGTGGAACAACCGAAAGGTTTTGAGGATCCTCTCAAACCAGACTATGTTTTCCGATTGAAGAAAGCACTATATGGGCTCAAACAAGCACCACGAGCTTGGTATCAGCATCTCACAAACTTCATTCTCACGTACGGGTTTGTGAGAGGTGCTGCTGACCGGACATTGTTTATAAAAAGGGAAGATCAACACATCCTTATTACTCAAATTTATGTTGATGATATGATTGTTGGTTCTACATCACGTAACATGTTAACTAATTTTTCAGGTGCAATGTCTACCAAGTTTGAGATGAGCATGGTGGGCGAGCTCACATACTTTCTTGGGTTACAGTTTAAACAAGGACAAGATGGCATCTTTATCTCTCAAAGCAAATATGCCAAGGAGATGATAAAGAGATTTAACCTTGAAGGAACGAAACACATGAAGACTCCTATGGGCTCTACAGAAAAGCTAACTAAAGATGATGCTGGAGAAGATGTTGACCCAACATGCTACAGATCAATGATAGGGAGCCGTTGTACCTAACAGCCACTTGTCCAGATTTAATGTTTATCGTTTGTGTGTGTGCCAGGTATCAAGCTAAACCTAAAGCGTCTCATCTCAAAGCTGTTAAACGAATCATCAGGTATGTTGCTGGAACAATAGACCTAGGCATATTATTCTCTAAACACATGAATATGAGCTTGATAGGTTTTAGTGATTCGGACTGGGCTGGAGATGTTGATGATCGGAAAAGTACGAGTGGAGGGTGTTTTTATCTAGGAAACAACATTGTGTCATGGCACAGCCGCAAGCAAAATTATGTTTCCTTATCCACTGCTGAGTCTGAGTATGTTACCGCAGGCAGCTGTTGCACACAACTGTTGTGGCTTAAACAAATGCTTAGTGATTATGGCCTAGACAACAATGACCTGGTTGTGTACTGTGACAACATGAGCGCCATAAACATTTCCAAGAATCCTGTTCAGCACTCAAGAACAAAGCACATTGACATAGACACCATTTCATTAGAGAGTTAGTGGAACAGGAGGTAATCAAACTTGAGTATGTGAAAACTGAGAACCAAGTTGCTGACATTTTCACAAAACCCTTAGATCATGAGAGATTCGTATTTCTACGGAAGTCTCTTGGTCTTTGCTTTTTTCACTAAAATGTGTGTTGTGCTACACCCTCATATCCATATTCTGTATCTACATCAAGGGTGTAGCTTGTTGTGTCTAACTTGCTGGTATATTTTAGTCAACATACTCTATATTCTGAAACCTGGTTTTTATCTATATGTTTTATATATAACTGTGTGGTAAACAATCCAAGTAGTTTGGGGGGCACGGCGCTCGCTACGACGATGCTACCGTACAAAAGGATTGCAACTGCGATTGCTTTCGAGGGTGAAAGGCTAGGGGCACGGCGTTCGCTGCGACGATGCACTCTATGCTAATTAACCTTTGGATTCTTGTAGTTCTGCACATATTTTTTTTATCTTTATCAGGCGGATGTTGTAGAAGATGTTGACACAACAGAGCACGTTAGACTATTTTATCTCCTATTTGCTCTCTAAAATGTTTTCATCAACATCAGCAACCTGTGTTTTCTGTATTGCATAAACTAGCATGTTCTCTTCAACATCCGTAAATCTCTTGTGGTAGTGGGTTATGACTGTCCAGTTGCGTGTTCTAGGGTTTTTCAGGTTGAATATGAAATGGCGTAACACTTTTTTTTAGTTGAACTGTCGCCAGTCTGTTTCCTTACCCTCATCATGATTTTTTGTTTGCCACAGTTGTCACTCACCACATGAAACCATAGAAAAACTGCATCTTCTTTTGAAAGCTCTTGCTGCCCTAACACCGATTCTTCAAACGTGCCTATCTTCCCAAAAAGGGGGAGAACAATATTGTTGCAGCACTGACCCTTTAAGGTTTTGTTGACATGGATGTTGCTGCGTGTGATGTGCTCGTATCTATGTTGTTGCTGCTGTCTCTATCTATGTTGTTGATGTTGTCTCTATCTATATCTATGTTGTTGCTGCTCTTGAAGTTGTTTTGCAGGCATGAACATAGGGGGAGTTTGGAGCACTCTCATGAAGCTATAAGAAAGGTTTTGTGAAGAAGGCACAAAAACAGGGGGAGTTTGTTAGGTATTTATGTTTTGATGTTGTGACCTAACAGTTGTGTGTTTGTGTTCTTCACAGATATGTTGACTTAAACATCTGGCGCAACACAACAATGATGTTCAACACGACTGCCACGTAGGATCTTGATGACTTAACGACTTGGCGTGCTGAGTAGATCCATGTAGACTGATGGAAGACCAAGTCTTGGCAGTTGAGAATCTAGTGTGCCGAGTGGAGACTTTAGGTTCCACAGTTCAAGGAGTCAACAAACTAACTATTGGTTAGTTCCACAATTCCAGGCACGGTTGCGGAGTGTAACAAACTAGCGTGAATTGTGGAATGCATGGGCCGGCAGTTACAAGATACTAGTTATAGTTTTCAGTTAGCGACAGAGTTTTGCAGATTAATTTCGTAGATTTAGTGTGTATGAATCTTAGTCTTTAAGATCATACGTTTAGTAGTTTAGTAAGAGTGTTGATGTTGTTGTGGTACAAAACATTGTAACAACACAACACTTACTTTTGATTATTCTTTTTGGCCGTAAGGCTGCTGTGTAGGTTGTTCATTAACACAACCTACGCAAAAATTATCATATGTCTTCTTCTTTAAGCTTCCGCAACATTGACTTAGAGTGGTTGATACACTTTCAAGTTATAAACAATGATTTTATATGATCCAGAAATAAAATTAAATTTGGAATAGTGAAAATTGTAAAAATAATTGTTGAGGAATCAACAGTTTGAAATGGCCGGTTCACGTTTTCAAACAGTCACCAACATAATTACAGTTTCGGAACTGAGTTGTTGAAAATAACTACGGTTCATGAAACCGTCGGTTGTGATAATATTATGGTTCTTTAGACATGATAAGTTGGACATTGCTAGAACCGATGATTTCAAAGTCAATGTTCAATAATAAACAGTAGTCCCTCCGTCCTATTAATAACGATTCATTTTGACCAAAATTGTGAGAACTTTTTGGTCAAAATAAGTTATTATTAATGGGAGAGAGAGAGTATTAGCTATATCCCTTCTTTAAGTTGATACAGTTTAATAGTGGAATACCAAACAAGTTGCAAAAACTAAAGAAATTAATATAGATGGAGAATTAAAACTAAAATGTTTGACTAAACTATTCAATCATGAAGAGTAAGCACACAACATATTGGGTTAGACTTCAGTTAATCTGCAATAATTGGATTCTCATTACAAATTATTAAGAAGTAAAGAAGTAAGCGATATTTCATGTATCTGTCCTTTCGTATGATAATCATAATAAAATATAAATTTTAATAAATTACTATTTAATTTTTTTATGAATATACGATTATTCAACTATAGAAAATGAAAAACAAATAGAAGATTGAGAATTTCCACTTCTTTTGTCTATTTAACATTCAAAATCATTCGAGTACTTAGGGTATCCAAAAAGTCAGAACCTGAATAATATTCGAATTCTCGAAAAATATCCAGAAATTCGAAATATATAAAATTATCTCAATTGGCTCGGGTATTTAGGGTGCTTGAGTACCCAATCCGAAATATCCAAGTTGTGTTTGAATACACGAATTTAAAAGTCGGGATCGGGTTGGAGTGTTTAAAACTTATAAATTTTGAGGTTTGTTACTTGAAAAATTCAAGTAGGGCACCCGGCACAACCCAAATAGTCTCCCTAAATGTACTAATGATTCATTCATCTTTATTTAAAGTTGATTAAGTGATAAGTAAACCCATTAAGTAAGATATTTTTCTATTGTTTGTTGTTGATTAATTTATAATCCAACACGTGACCTCTATATATAGGCTAAGATATCCCTAATAAGAGGCGTTCGAGAGAAAAGACCTCTTCTATGGGAAACAAGATGTAGTTTATTAAAGAAACTCATCGCAAATATTGCAACATGGCTCATTTAGCCATTGAGAGTCTAGGATCTGTTCGAAATGTCCATACCAACGAAAACTCAAATCGGGAAAGACTTCTTGCCTAAATATGAAGAAAAAATTTCGGGTCAATGAGTATGGGGAGAAGAATATTCTCCCAAATAGGCAAGCTCCAAGGGTCCATTCAAAAAAGCAGGATGATCGACAAAAATAAATAAGCCTTGTGAAGACAAGTACAAGAAGCTCTCAGACATGATAAAATAGATCATGTGATCGAGATAGAGAAGCACCCACTGATTTTTTTTTACAAAGGTAGGTGGCAGAAAGAGATATTCCACCCAAAAAATAATCGTTACTGGAAAAAATAACAAACACGAGTCACTAACTCCTGGCAATAGTTTAAGGAAGAGACCCGACCACTACAAGATAATTATATCGACATCATTATATGGACTAATCTTCATGTGAATAATGAGTCAGCCACAAGATAAAGATTTTGATGCAATAATGTAGCGATGATAGGAGGCTTCGAGACTTTGTATAAACAAAGCTATGAATGAAGTTTAGGGCATGTGAAAATTTCCAAATTTTTTCCAAAATAAATATTGTATTATTTTCATGTCTACTTTATGCGAGTTCTAATTCCAGTTTCCAAACAAATTAGTCTCCTCCCTAAAGAAAATTTACTTAGTATGTAATAAATATATTGTAATTCCCTAGTAAAAAAGATTTGGCTTTTCCTCATCATCATACGCTACGCCCCGAGTAGGAAACAAACGAGGGTTGTGTTGTGAGCCGCTGAAAAAATCTGCGTCTAAAAACCATACGATGCATCGGGTGGTTGGATGTGATCCCTAAAACTTTCGGTGGATATGACCCGACAATTTATTGATAAAAATATACAAAGTTGGTGTGTATGTATATATATATATATAATTTATTTATACGGAAATATATGTGAGCAAAATTAATCGAATTCGAAAAATCAAATTAACTTAACCAAACCGAAATATTAAATTTGATTCAGTTATTTTGGTTTTTTGGTTTAGTTTGATTTTATTTTTTGATCCGAATTTTCATTTGGTTTCGTTTGGATACAAATAAAAACCAAATTATTTTATTATTATAAATTCTTATTTTTATTAAATATTTTGGTTTTATCATATATATTTTTATTTTCTTTTTAGTTATATTTTATCTTATGTTTCAAAATTTTAAATATTATGTAGGAAATTAAATGTAATACTACTATAATATTCTTTAAGTTTACAAAAAAATATAATTATAATATTTAATAAATTATGTAATAATTATTATTGTTTGAAACTTGAAAAGTATTGAGGATAAGTTGACGATTTTTTATTATAATTTTGAATTTTAAACTTTTTAGAGTTAATTTTTTAGCACATAAAAATTATTATATATATGATTAGATTTAATTAATTAATTAATTATTCTTCAAATTGAACAAAATTAATTACAAAATAAAATTTTGGATAAATCAAACCAAACTGAAATAAATTTAATTATTTTAGTTTGGTCTATTTGATTTTTTGTTTTGATTTGATTTTTTAATCTTAATCTTAATTTAATTTGGTTTGACTTTTAAAAAAACTGAATCAAATATCAAATGTTCACCCATGTACGGATGTGTGATGAACTTGAAATATGATTAGATTGAAATTATAATTAAATACCGTTAAAAAAAATCTCAGAACACTCTAGATGATTTAAAAAGTTCCGTTAGCGGTTATGAAAAATAGAGATTACTTATACCAAACCACCTCCCGATTTGTCAGGTATACTACGAGATAAATTTAATATTTTTTCAAGGAAATAAAATTTGACATGTACATTATAACATTAACCAAAACAAATACTTTTATTTATTATCAAAGCATCAAAGCATCAATGCATCAATGCATCAAAACCTTTCTGCCTTCAACCAACTTTTCCTTTCTTTCTCTCAGCTCATCAATACTCATCAATGGAGGTCGTTAATATCTCCAAACTCGAAAATTTTGGTAAATTCGTTAGAGTTAACTCCTACTTTAAGCTTCACCCCCTTACAGTTTCCGTTCTGAATACATCAATGGATTATCCGCTCGTGTCTATCCGATTCAGGGCAAGCAAGCGTAGGGAAGGAGGCGTGGCCGTGAGGATGCACTTGGTCTGAGCTGGGGACTAGGTTTAAACGCACCAACCGTTTTTGATAATGTGGTTACTTCCAATTGTAGTGTTTATGTAAATATTGATATCGAATCCAAGAAACGAGTGTAAGTTTAATAAGTTTAATCAAGATATATGGAACAACAAGATGAAATTGTTGGCTGATTCGTTTTGTGTATTTTTTTAAGTGTTCTCGTTAGAGCAGAGCTTGATGTGGAGGGGTTAGTGACATTAGTTTTTATTCTTGGTTAATTGATGTCTATTTATTTCTAGGAAGTTTTTATTACTTTTTGATATTTTGCAAAATGAGTTGAATGATCTTAATATAAATAATGTGTGTGTGCAAGAATATCATAATGATCAAATATGAAAGAAAAAAATCAACGGATGCAAAAAAACTATTAGATATAAGTCCTAGAGTTTTTATACTCTTTGTGCTTATCATAGTCTTAATTTAGCATTTTTTGCATTAGAACATTTGAGACAATCTTTTTAGAACATTTTGTCATACTCTACATCTAGTTTGCACCAATTCCACAAAACTATTTGCGTATTTGATTTTATATTTTGTAAGACATTGTCGTAATATATTATTTTTAAATTATATTTTAATAAAATTTAAAGGTCTAATTTTATAATTATCACGGAGTCTCGATTTTGATTGAGCCGGTTCTACTCCTCTCTTTAATAAAAAAAGGTTTAAACGTGCCAACCGTATCTGATTCATCGTGAGTAATTTTTACAACACACTACTGCTTTTGATATTCTTTTAAGAAAGTTTTTCAATTGTAGTGTTTATGTAAATATTGATTAGTTGTTGGAGGCTTGTGGTTTTGCAGTCATAGTTAGGCCACAGATGATTCCATCCGGTTAGGTAACTTAGGTCATGCCTTGCGATTTGTTGGATTGCTTTATAATTATATGTTAAGCTTGTGCCTCCTTATATTATCTTGAATACGGTGTTGCCTCTGTTTCTTTATGTGCTAACTTATTTATGTTGCTTTATATGGTAAGATATTCCCTTGCTTGCTACTAGTTGTCATCTAGACAACCACGAATTTCCTCTTGAACCTTTTCCACGGATGTAATACATTTGTGTGGCTGTGTTCATTGAAGGTTAAAGATGATTTTTTGGAGTTCCAATCCTTACATGTTTTATGTTTGAGTTCATCTCATGATTTGTCTTGTGATTGATCTAGGACTGTTGTTATGTTTGAAAGATATGATAGATAAGATTGATAGGCAAATCACCATTAAATCCATTTCCATCATATCCATAATATTTCTCAGTCACTCATTTGATCGATTTGGCAGGGCATAAGAAAATGGTGGAATTTTTAAGGAGTGATAAGAAATGAGATATTATGGATATGAGAGGAGGGATTTAAATGGTGTCTTATTCATTGATAAAATATTAATGTATTATCATGATGAAATCCGAATCCTACTCTATATATATATATACATTATGCATACACATATAATGTTGTAAATTTATTATATTTATTTATTGATAAGGATAGAAATGAAGAATTAAGCACCTGGGAATCATCACATTACTATCAATAATATTTTTGAATTGATATATAACGTAGAAAAATATAACAATTAATAAAATGAGTTAGTTTTAACGCAATGTATTACTCCCTCCGTCCACGAAAAAGCTTCATAATTTGTCATTTTCGTCCGTCCACGAAACATCTTCCTAATTCAATTTTCCATTTATAGAAAGTGGACCCACCACACTCTCTACACACAACTCAATTTAATATAATACATTAAGTGGGACCCAACATCCACTAACTACACACAACACAATTTAAAACACTATATTAAGTGGGACCCAAACTCCACTAACTACATATCATCATTAAAATCAAAAGCACTACATAAAAACCCGCACCGGGTCAAACTAGGAAGCTTTTTCGTGGACGGAGGGAGTACAACCAATCTATATCTATATTTTTCGTGGACGGAGGGAGTACAACCAATCTATATCTATATATATATAAAACATGAAGTATTCCAATTGAAATCAATTTGAGTGACAAATTTTGTAAATAACTTCAATTTCAATGGCAAATATAATACTACAACTATTAAATTTAAAAATAAACATTAACAGGATTCGATCTCCATACCTTTCATAAGAAAGGCTATATTGTAAACCAATAAAACAACAAGATAACTTGAGTATTGAACAAATCATAATATACATGTACAACTGAATCTGGTTTATGTTTAGCGTTTAGCTTATTAATTTTTAAAACTTTATAGATTATTTTCTCTCTCTTATAACACATTTCTCCTAAAATTATTTATTTTCTTCGTAAAAATATTTGCAATATTATGCATATTAAATTAAAGATCTCGACAATACATTTAATTTGATATATGTTATATAAAATATAAATTTAATATAAAAAATTATAACACATTAGTAAATTGAAAATAATTATATGTATATATATTCTTATACATATAATATATTTTACTAAATTATAATGTTCCTAATTATAAAGTTGAATACTCTTTATAATATGTTTTAATATTATGCATGAAGATAAATTAGACATAGTGTCTCAATCTATTTTTACTATAAAATTTAAATGTTATCTAATATGTTTTCCTAATTTTATTTTCTTACATCTAAGTTTAATTTTTTATTTAGTACTAAAAACTTGTCATATTTAATCAGTGTATATAATTATTTTTATATTTAATACTAATAATTATAATCAATTTGTATTGTTGATAAATCCAACACTAACATATATTGATTTTGTTTCACTTATTTAAAAACATTTTCCTTTTTGAGTTGTCTCACTTATTTAGACACATTTCTTTATTTAGCAAATTATAAAGCACAAACCATGTTCTTAAAAAAATATTACAACTAAATATTAATATCAATGTGAAAAGTAAATGAATTTAAATAAGTGAGACGAAAGGAGTATAGTTTTTTAAAAAATATTAATTTTAATGTATTATTATAAATATTAATTAAATACTAAATTTAATAGTGAAACATAGAATGGAAAACAAATGGTCATTCCATTTAGGAGCTTTATTAATTTACCAGCTCTATTAATTCGTTGTTACATAAAATTATGTCAAATATTTATTATTATATAAAAAAATTAGAATTTCACAAAAAAATATAACAACAAATAATAATGAGTTCAAATATATTTATTATGAATTTTTATCAATATACACATATGTTTAAATAGTTATGTAATATTATCTTATTTTTTTAATTTTAATGTGTTGTTATAAATTAATAAAAAGCGACTCTTTATAAAATAAGAAATTGAATGAGGTAAAATAAATCGAAGTTATTGTATCAAATCGTTGATTCTGTTCTTAAATTTTGAAACTGTAACCGAATTGTCCCCGGCATAGTGACAATTGAGAAGAGTACTATCGATTACGATTTTAAAACCACCAAATAAAATTGGATTACAATATTTTTGATTTCTTTAAATATCTATATTATAAATTATTTATAAATAGATTATAAACCCGTGCATAGCACGGGTGCAATACCTAGTTGTCTTAACGTAAAAAGTTTTCAATTGATGTATTCATCCGCTCACATACATCCGATTTATTCATATCGAGACTAACAATTAATAAGATTAATAAGATAATCACATTTGATACTCTCCATTTTTATCTATAATCATTCATTTCTTATATATTTTGATAATTAAAAGATTTAAAAGTGATTATTTTATTAATCTTATTGATCAAACTAAATGATTCGTAGTAGTCTGTAGTTGACATTTATTCCTACTATTGTCCATACATATTTTCATCACGGTTTGCACATTGAGGAAAAAAGATAAGAACAATAAAATCATGTAGGGTTACTCAATAGACCATATCTTCTTGTAATTATCAGATAACCTTAAACTATTTCAATCTTAAATGTCTCTTTTGTGAGTGTGAATGAATTTATTAGCTTCACAAAATATTGTTTTAGGATAAGGTCAAAACATCCCACAATTAATTTAGAGAACCAATTAAATTCGTGACGACTTGTGCTTCTACCGCTTACACGCACCACCCCCATCCTCCATATGCATGTACTTATATATATATATATATATATATATAGATGAGAAACATCAAATAAAAATAATTATTTACGATCTAATTAAAAATGAAATTTGAATTTTAAATCATTTAGACTATTGATATATATTAAAAGATAATTTTATAGATTTATTTATAATATTTTATTCTTTGGAATTTGTTGTTATGTAGTAGTATGTATTTTCCAATATTTTTAAAGAATATATTTAAATTTTTTTTTTTTTATATAAAATTTATCTTTTCAACTAAACCACCTACGGCGGATGAGGATTAATGTCACGCCCCCAAATCCCGAAGGACAGTTCAATTGGGGCGTGACTGCGGGGTGTGATAAAAGCAACTAGAACAAAAGGAATAATTTTGGAAGACAACCAAACCTGAACCGAAACTTGAAGTTACATGAGTAAAAATACTTCAATGTAATTAAATAGGCAAAATAGTTCAGTTATTTAACCAAGATCCAACGAGTTCCAGGTACCACCCCGAAGGGTCAAAGAGAAACATAATTGCTATACGAACTAAAATACTGTTTTTAAAAGTTCTGGTTCATGAAGTCAAGCTATAAACATTAAACACTATCAAAGAGTGTTGCAGTGGAAGACTTAAATTGGAAACACATATATGAAGATATGTGTTCGTACTCTAAATAAAACATCTGACAGCCAAGCAACTCTTCTCAGCACCGCCGCCAAAGCCACCTGTCTCAACCTGCAAGTTTTTGGAAACACAAGCAGGGCTGAGTATTGGAATACTCAGTGGGTTATGCCGAAAACCGTCATAATTATCTTTTTGTCATGCATCACAGTATAACACAAGGGTTTTCCGTGAAATAACTTGTGTATACTAAACATTCTTTTCTTTTCTCTGAAACTGTTTGGAATGCGCATTCACTTTTCTTACTCTTACTGTATTATCCATATCTGTAACTACGCTGGGGAAGAAGGCCTTCTTCCGCAAACGCATCCCTTCACCGGAACCGGCCCAATGGGCTCACAGTCCATGGCTTCTGTGTACACTAACCTTGGCTAGTACGCTCACATGGCTCAAGATCCGATCGATTACATACATTGGCAAGCCAACACAGATAGGCATCACACATAAAACATAAATAATTTTATGCATGACAATCATTCATTCCACTTGCACTTTGATAATTATGCTTTAATACAGCAAAAATTATAGTTTGTAGTAAAACCCACCTGATTTTCAAGTGGTTGAGTTTCTACTGCTTTACTTTCTCGTTCATCGGTCTCCTCCTCACGCTTGACCTTCAGGTAACAAGCTAACTTATAAAAAGATTCGAGTCTTAAAGGAAATAACTTCTATTCTGTTCCTAGCTCGAATTCATTAACTTTTCAACTCTTAGGCTTTTAGGGTTTTCAACACTGTTCCTCGACTCTTAAGTCTCGGCTTAAATGATTCTGGAAAAATCCTAATTCATTTACTTATAACGTACGTCTTATAAAGAGTACTAACAAGGAGAGAATTATGAGGTTTTGAACATAACGTGGTAAAAAAAAAAATTCGACATGACCTCTACGTTCATTTAAGCTTAACCCTCGTTTAACCAAAACGAGTAAACCATCTAACACATATCAACATTGCCCCATTCAACTCTCTCTCGAGTGGAAATAACTTCTATTCTATTCCTAGCTCGAATTCATTAACTTTTCAACTCTTAGGCTTTTAGGGTTTTCAACACTGTTCCTCGACTCTTAAGTCTCGGCTTAAATGATTCTGGGAAAACCCTAATTCATTTACTTATAACGTACGTCTTATAAAGAGTACTAACAAATAGGGAATTATGAGGTTTTGAACATAACGTGGTCAAAAAAAAATTTCGACATGACCTCTACGTTCATTTAAGCTTAACCCTCGTTTAACCAAAACGAGTAAACCATCTAACACATATCAACATTGCCCCATTCAACTCTCTCTCGAGTGAGGACTTCGTTCCTCCACTCGGACCTATCCCAACTCAATCTCAAATCATAACAACAACAACAAATTAACATTTCAAACATTTCAACATTTCAAACATTTTGAATTCATTTCGTTTTTTTCACTGCGCAGTCCGAACTTAGCTCGATTTTGAACATTCAAAATCATTGCAGAAAAATTCATAAAAATTCGGGAATCAATCCCCTGTTTCATGTTCGAACTAAAACGTCAAAAACTGTGCAGTTTAGGTTCGTTCCACTTTTGGGCACTCAAACATACTTCGATAAATCTGAAATTTCACAGGAACGTTATAGACACGTAAAGGAACAACTTTTATGAAGAAACCATCTTCAAAATCGCAACCTAAAAATATGAAATAATTCGAGCAAAACAATCACGTTTTTGCCTAATTTTCCTCGATTCTTGAATTTTCTTTCGTTTCTATGTTCTCTAACGTCATACGAATAATAATAATGCTACACAACATAAAATCGAGCCTTCCTACCCTTCCAACTAGACAATAATCTCAAAAATTGGCTAGGGAAAAAGAATAAGAAATTCTAAATTTTAAACCGTAGAATCGAAGCTTAAGGTGTTACCTATTCGTATCCGAAGTCGGTTCGTGAATTGGAGCTTGTTTGCACCTTGAATCGACAAGCTCTTGCTCTCCAAAAATGGAGACTTCTCTCTCACTCTCTCTCTCAAATCTCACGTGAAAGAATAAAGAAGGAGAAGAAGAAGAAAGAAAGAAGGAAGAAGGAAGAAGATGATGTGGTTTATTGTGGACCAAGGAAAATAATAGGTTAGGATTAAAAGTTGGTTACTTTAATTAAACCCGATATAATAACGTACTAATAGTCCGGGTTCTCGACTTCTCGATAAAATAATGTTCTCGGAAACATTCCGAAAAATCACGGCTCTCTTAGAAAAACATTCCGGACTTAACTTTAAAAGATAATAAAATTATCTCGTCTCGTTCAAAACGATGAACAGTGATTTCTCGATAAATACATCATTCTTCCGAAAGTCAGAATTATTAACTTTTCACCTTATCTCCGTATCGTAAAATAATTGAATAGAAAAACAGACGCTGCTTCGATACGAGTTCTCGAACTTAAATTATGACGATAAACGTCAAACCGAATTTTCTCTGTTTCTTTCTCGATTTCAAAAATTTCTGAAATGACTTTTAACTCACATTAGGAGTTCTATTCTTTAATACGAGTCTTTAAACTTTCAACGGATCTTGAATCCCTCGTTTATTTATAAATTTTTCTTTTATTCGGGTTTTTAATTATCGGAGTATTACAATTAATATGCTCGCAAATGATGTGACATGCCCAGTTAGATAAATGTAAATTTTTAATAATTTTTTATATTAATTATCACTTTATTACTAAAGTTTATTGATTATGGTAACAAATTAATAAAAATAAAAAATTGAAAATTATAGTGACTCGTATGTTGATGTGACATTACATGACATTGCTACATCAATCGTGTGCATGTTAAGTTGTGCCCACCGCAAGCAGTGGAACGATCATATAGTTTAATATCTATTAAATACAAAATAATAAAAATAAATATATAATATAATATAAAATTAATCAAAGAATAAATTTATTATTATTATCATTTATTTAGAAAAAATAGTTGCTTATCATGTAATTTAAGAACTTTAGTAATTACAAATCTAGTAAAATTAAATTAATTATATCCATTAATAAAAATATGAATGATTCAAATTTATTTTTAATTAAAATAAAAAATATTTTCAATATAATCATCATAGATCTAATAGCATGTTAATCACTTTAATTGATCTACCTGTTAAAATGAATAGACGTGTTAAAAATAGATATCATCCCATTTGGAGTCAATTTAGACTCAAGGTTGTTTGGCTGAATTTATAAGTTCATTAAAATAATTTATAAATTGTTTAAGATATTATAAATTTTTTAAAAGTGTTTGATAAATTAAACTCCTTAAGAGCTTATAAATTGTAAAAATAAGATTTTAGTTTGAGTCAGCACTAAGGGGCCAGGTGGATCACTATATAAAGAGTGCATTACCAAGGAGTTCTCTGTTAGCTTCTCATCGGAGTTATTTCACAAAGACTTGCCAGGTTAAGGAAGAAGGGGGAATAAACACACTTGGAGTGCGCAGTACAATGGAGAGTTGTATGCTGCGTTCGGGAAGGATGAATCGTTCCCGAAAAGGAATCCATTAGAGCTTATAAACTGTTCAAAAAATAAGTAGCTTCACTCCAATTTATTTTAATATGAACTTATAAGCCAATAAAATTACACAAATAATCATACAATATTTTATTATTACAATTATTAAAATAATAGAGAATTTTTACAAAACGAGTAATGTCATTTTTGGCCATTATTTAAATAACTTATAAGTTCATTTATGCAAACACTTTGACAATTTATAAACTTTTAAGATATAACATCTTATAAGCTATTTAAAATAAACTTAGGCAAACACTCTCTCAATTTAATTCAAAAACATTTTGAGTTCCGAGTAAACACAACCAAAATTCCAATGTAGTCAATGTGTTGGATGTAAAATTGGGCTGCCTATACTTTTCCATAGCCTTAAATAGTTTTGACCCAATCTCAATTCTATGTACGGCTTGTTGGGTTGGATTCATTTTAATCAAATATAAAAGCCCATTTTTGGCAAGAATTGAACGTCTGTTTTGATTGTTCTCGATTAATTCACTATGTTAAAAACCACATCACTGTATCATGTCATATTGGATTAGCAAAGTTCATTATTACATGCTGCTCTTGCGTTCAATAAACGAAAAACATCAGGATTTCATTTCATAATTGCCAAATAAGGAACATGTTGCATCACTTCCCTGTCTATTAAATTAACTGCAACAAAACAGGACATCATGTTAGTCAGGAAACTATTTTCAGAAATTCGAAAATTTTGAAAGTAGTCAAAGAGTACAACCAAGTTCATCTATTCCAAATCATTCAAAGTAAACGTCACTTAAAAGGCGGGATTCGGGAGATACGTAAGTAAAATGAAAACATGAATCACCTTCCACGACGAGTAGTCCTACTTCTAGTCCGGTACCTAGATCCCTTGTTCGAAAATTTGGAAGTCCTAGTAACTCGAACTTGACCATCCACATTATTGGGAGTGTTTGATCTCCTATTCAAATCATAAGGATTCCCAGACAATCCAATCCCACTTCTATGTGAATTAGGCCTCAAAGATCTCCTCAAGTGCTCCTCTTTGTAGTTTTTCTTCTTACTCCTAGACTCAAGATTCCTAGCTGGTCTAGATTTGGACATTCCTCCTAGTTCACGCCCTTCCTCACTACCACCACCACTACTGCTGCTGCTGCTACTACTACTAGTACTACTTGGTGCTGCATATTCTTCGATGTCTCGTCTCTGTTTTCGTCTCCGTCTCCGCTTTCTTCCCGCTCTCTTCACCGTGTGGAGCTTGTCGAAGCAGAAGGAGCAGCAGCAATGTATTGCTGAGAAGTAGGAGGAGATAAAAGCCCATATAACGTGACAAAGAGTTCGGCAAATGCACTGGCAGATTCCCAAGCTGAATAATAGATAGAAGAACAAGAGCACTGCACACATATAGATTTTAGATTTGTAAGAGGACTAGGTTATAAAGACTGTCCAAATTAAGATAGTGTATTGGAAATCTAGATAGTTACCAAAGTAGACCAAAATTGCCACCATCACAAACTTTAGCAACTGTGCTACACAGAAATTCTCTATGTAACATAGGAAATCCCATGTTGGTGCACATACTGATCTGCATTAAATTAAGATAAATTGAAAAGAAAAATAGTATCAGAATTCGTTCATTTAGACAATAATATTAGGATAGTATTGAAGAAGAAGAAATTACTTGCAAGCTTTGCCAGAGAGGAAATCAAGAGGGTGGCCAAATATTTTGCCAACGACTTGACCAACTCCAGAGAAAATCGAACCCACTGTAACTCCCATTGGCAAGGCCGGATCATCCAATTCAGGCGGTCGCCGCAGACCTCGTTTGGGTGGTGAAGGAGTGTAGGGAGCACGGGGAGATGGTGGAGACAACGAACAATGGCGGATGAGGCAGAGAACACAAGGACGCCGTCGGAGGAGGCGAATAAAAATGGCGGATGAGGGAGAGAACCGTTGCAAGAAAGAGAGAAACAAGTTATGGGGCGTGCAAGTGTAGTTTCTGATTTAACTACTTCATTCTTTATTATATTAATTATTTAATAATTAATAATTAGTGTATTGGCGATTTAATGATTAATAATTTGGGTATTAGTGTTTGATAAATGATAACACTGAAATTGATTAAATTAAATGAATATTTTTTAATTATTTTAAAAATGTAAAAATTAGTTTCAATAAGTTAATTTGTAGAGAATATCATAGTCATTAATTTATTAAAATGGATAATTGAAATTTGTTCTTAGCTTTGCAGAAATAAAGTTGTGTAATTTCAGCCAATTTGATAATTTTTTTGAATGATATTAAGAAAAAAGTATTCTAAATTTTTTTATAGAGTTAGATGAAATTCTCTTGTTAGAAAAAATATCAAGAAATGCTCGGAGATTCTTAAATTTAGAATTGAATTCTTTAGAATGAATGGTTGTAATCCTAAAAAAAGAGCTAATTTTATTTTACATTGATGTTAGATTTATTTCTAATGAATCTATAAAGTGTGGTCACATATATAATAATGTGTATTATGCATTGCTATTATATAAAAGTATATAATACTAAAGTGTAATTGTTTAGTTGTTGAGGGGCTGACTAGCAATTACAGATAAGTTGTTTTATTAAAACATGTGGATGGTCCCCAGGAGAAGTACCGTGTCTTTGCTCTGTCCTCCCCCATCAGAACAGAAGCGTACAGAAAGGACCGTATTCTCTTCTGGAAGGCAATCCTACACCCCAATCCTCTTCCACATCAAATCATGGCGTTCCCAGGTTAGTGAATCGTCCTCTTCATCACATTAATGCTTCGGACCTTACATGATAGAGAACTTTAGTCGTATTAGGAATTCACATTAAGTTTCTGTAGAATATTCGGTATGTTGAATTCCATGTTCTAACAAGTGGTATCAGAGCCACTCTATCCATGTTAGTATGAGATTAGGACATTATGTGATGATGCTATTGATCCTCCATGATTTTACGTTTTGAATTTTTGGGAGAATTCTGATTTCTGTATCTTCCGCTGTATCTATTTAGGAATTCTCCTAATTTCATGTTTTGGGCGTTATTGGGTGTAAAATCATGTGTTTTATGTTCCTTTCATGTGGGGAAGGGTTTAATTGGGGTTTAATCTCTTTAATTTCCTGTTTACGCTGTTAATTGATGCCCATTCCGGTCAAAACAGCGTTTTCGCGTCGCTGAATCACGGAAGTACCGAAAGTCCAGGTCAGCGACCGCTGACATTATTAAAAAAAAAAAAAATTATTAAAAAATTTTCCGTGAGTGAGGTCAGCGACCGCTGAGTTGTCCGCGGTCGCTGACATGCGCGTTTTGGTACAGAAACTTCGGTCAGCGACCGCTGAGGTGTCCGCGGTCGCTGACCCTGCCTCGGGGTGGTACAGAATGTTCGGTCAGCGACCGCTGAGTGCCCCGCGGTCGCTGACCTTGCTTAAATTGGGCAGCGACGTTTTCTTTTTATTGTATATGTTTTCTAGGTGTTTTAGTTGAAGCAATACGTCGCCAAAGTGACCTCTTTTGTGTAGACTACCACATCTAGCCCTATATATGGTTGTTTTGCGTTTTCAATTCATGCGTTTGTGTGATCGGCCCAAAGGAAGATCCACATTTGGCCGAATTGACTATGCATACTGTGGAGATAAGTGAGTGATAGTAATCTAGTTGAACTTGTGTGTTCAATAAAACGGTCCAAAGACTGTTTGTTGTTCGACACGTCCTTACTATCATCACTTGATCACTACATCGAGAGTACCACTTGCAACCAATGTTGAAGCCCAAAGGATAGACATTGGTGGTGCGCTTGGTATCTCGGATGGGGATAAAACCTATTGACCATTAGTTATGACCTAAAGTTACTTTGTTGTGCGTAAATACATTCATGTATGTTTACTGATTCAGTTTTTTATTCTTTTGTTCAATTCAGCTAATATGTCATCCACGAATACTTTATCTTATGGCATTAACCCACCTCCCATGTTAAATGGGACAAACTTTAAAGATTGGAAAATACACCTTTTGATCATGCTGGGTTGCATGGATCTAGACTTGGTCTTTCGGACTGAACAACCCGCACCTCTCATTGAGGAAAGTACTCCTGAACAAAGAAAGGAGGTTGAGAGGTGGGACCGTTCTAATAGACTAAGTATGATGATCATGCTTAACAGTATCCCAGAGGCCTTCAGAGGTCATGATATGGAAAATGTCAGTTCGGCCAAAATCTTCCTTGAAGAACTCGAACAGTGTTTTGTCAAAAATGACAAAATAGAGTTGATGTCACTTCTCTCGACTCTTACGTCGATGAGATATAAAGGACAAGGAAGCATTAGGGAGTACCTTATGGAGATGTTTAACATCACTTCAAAGCTTAAGGCTTTGAAAATGGAATTCACTGATGATTTCCTGGTACTCATGGCCTTAATCTCTCTACCTCCACAGTTTAGCCAGTTTAAGACTAGCTATAACTGTCAAAAGGAGAAATGGACTTCTAACGAGCTCATTTCTCAATGTGTTCAAGAGGAGGAAAAGCTTAAGAGAGAGCGAACTGAAAGTGCTCATGTGGCAACGACCTCTAAGGGTAAAGGCAAGAAAAGGCCGTCTGAAAAGCAAGCTGCTGATAAGGGACCGGCTAAGAAGAAACAAGCTAAGGAAATGAATTGTTTCTTCTGCAAGAAACCGGATCACGTGAAGAAAGACTGTACTAAGTACCACGAATGGCGTGCTAAGAAAGGTATAATCTTTGTTTTGGTCTGTTCTGAAGTTAATTTATCTTCAGTACCTAGAAATACTTGGTGGTTGGATTCGGGTGCTACCACTCACATTAGTATTTCTATGCAGGGTTGCCTAAGCTACCGAAGACCGAGTGATGTTGAGAGACACATCTACGTTGGAGACGGAAAGTCGGTTGAAGTGGAAGCTATAGGACACTTTAGATTAATGTTAGGGACTGGATACTTTTTAGATTTAAAAGACACTTATGTTGTACCGTCGTTTAGACGGAATTTAATTTCAGTTTGTTTGTTGGACAAATTTGGTTACACTTGTTCTTTTGGAAACAAACTATTTACCCTGTCTTTTAATTCAATGGTTGTTGGATCCGGTTACCTTAACTCTTATGATAATATGTATTTGTTGGAAACAATAACTTCCTACAATGAAAACCTGCATGTAGAAACTAAAGGTACTAAAAGAAAATTAAATAAAGAAACTTTTGCAAACTTATGGCACAAACGCCTAGGACACATCTCTAGAAACAGAGTTGAGCGTTTAGTGTCAGATGGAATTTTGGATCCTCTTGATTTCACATATTATAATGTCTGTGTTGAATGTATAAAGGGGAAACAGACCAAACAAAAGAAACTAGGAGCCTACAGAGCTACAGAAGTCTTAGAGTTGATACATACTGATATATGTGGCCCTTTCCCTACAGCTTCTTGGAATGGCCAACATTATTTCATCTCTTTTATAGATGACTTCTCAAGATATGGCTACCTATATTTAATACATGAAAAGAGCCAATCAATTGACGTGTTCAAAGCTTTTAAAGCTGAAGTTGAAAATCAACTTAATAGAACCATTAAGACTGTTAGATCTGACCGTGGTGGTGAATACTATGGCAGATATGACGGTTCAGGTGAACAACGTCCTGGCCCTTTTGCTAAATTCCTAGAGGAATCCGGAATTGTCCCTCAGTATACTATGCCTGGTTCGCCAAGCATGAATGGAGTATCTGAGAGACGAAACAGAACTCTTAAGGATATGGTGAGGAGTATGATAGCTCATTCTACCTTACCTGAGTCTCTCTGGGGAGAAGCACTAAAGACAGCAGCTTATATCCTAAATAGAGTACCAACTAAGGCTGCTTCTAAAACACCTTATGAGCTATGGACTGGTCGAAAGCCCAGTCTTAAGCATTTGCATATTTGGGGCTGTCCAGCTGAAGCAAGGCCTTACAGGCCTCATGAAAAGAAATTGGACCCCAAAACAGTTAGCAGTTACTTCATAGGATACTCTGAACACTCAAGGGGTTTTAAGTTTTATGATCCCACATCTACAAATATATTTGAGACGGGAACTGCCTCGTTCTTTGAGGATATTGACTTTGGGGGAAGAAATAGAATAAGGGATATTACTTTTGAGGAGGGTTCAAATATGAATCCTACTACTGCATCAAGCAGTGCTGCTGCTTCTAGTAGTGTTCAGGTTCTCGTACCTTTCATTACTCGAGAAGCAGATGAGAATGTACCTCGAGGTGATATCATTGAGAATATCCCCATTCAATTGGATCAAAGTCAACAATCTCAAGAACAGCATATAGAGCAACCTCAATTACAATTGAGGAGATCCACTAGAGAGAGACGGAGTGCTATTCCTGAGGATTATGAAGTGTACCTCATGGAAGCTGAGGAGTCTAATGGACTGATGGAAAACGACCCTGTCACTTTCCGTCAGGCCATGCAAGATGAACACTCTGCTCAATGGATTGAAGCCATGAATGAAGAGTACAAGTCTATGCAAGACAATCAAGTATGGGATCTTGTCCCATTACCATCAGGTGCAAGACCAATTGGTTGTAAATGGATATTTAAAACCAAAAGGGATGCAAAAGGTAAAGTGGAAAGATATAAAGCTCGTCTTGTTGCTAAAGGCTATACTCAGAAAGAAGGTGTAGATTATTCTGAGACTTTCTCTCCGGTTTCATCGAAAGACTCATTTAGAATAATCATGGCTTTAGTTGCTCATTTTGATCTTGAGCTACATCAGATGGATGTTAAGACTGCGTTTCTCAATGGAGACATTGAAGAAACGATCTATATGAAACAACCAGAGCACTTTGAAATGGGTGACTCGAAGGATATGGTTTGTAAGCTTAAGAAATCCATCTACGGGCTCAAGCAAGCTTCTCGTCAATGGTATCACAAATTTCATGAAGTAGTTCTTTCATTTGGTTTTGAAATGAACGTAGTTGAAGATTGTGTATATCACAAGTTCAGTGGGAGTAAGTTTGTACTTCTGGTTCTATATGTAGACGATATCTTACTAGCCTCCAATGACTTGAACTTCCTTAAGGATACTAAGAGATTTCTCTCTGAAAACTTCGAGATGAAAGATCTTGGGGAAGCTTCTTTTGTATTAGGAATTCAGATACACCGTGATAGATCTAAAGGTGTACTTGGATTGTCACAAAAGAGTTATATCGAAAAGATACTAAAGAGGTTTAGTATGCAAGGTAGTAGACCAGTAGATACCCCTGTATCTAAAGGAGAAAAGTTCAGCCTTTCTCAATGCCCTAAGACCAATCTTGAAATTCAACAGATGCAAAACATTCCTTATGCTTCGGCAATAGGAAGTTTAATGTATGCTCAGGTATGTACGCGTCCGGATATTGCGTACATAGTAGGAATGTTAGGTAGATATCTAAGTGATCCTGGGATGACTCACTGGAGAGCAGCCAAGAGGATTTTCAGATATTTACAAGGAACAAAAGATTGCATGCTAATCTACAGAAGGTCAGATAACCTGGAGGTCATTGGATACTCCGATTCTGACTTTGCTGGTTGTCAAGACAGCAAGAAATCCACTTCTGGATATGTCTATCTGCTGGCTGGAGGAGCTATATCTTGGAAAAGTGTCAAACAGACACTTGTAGCTTCTTTCACGATGGAAGCAGAGTTTGTAGCATGTTATCAGGCCACAGATCACAGGATCTAGCTGAAGAACTTTGTCACTGGGCTGCGTATTGTGGAAACAATCGAAAGACCACTTAAGATCTATTGTGACAATAAATCAGCAGTCCTGTATTCTAACAACAATAGGAGCTGTTCAAAGTCGAAGCACATCGACATCAAGTTCCTGGTTGTGAAAGAGAAGGTTCAGAATAAGCTGATATCGATTGAGCATATCGGAACTGGCTCCATGATTGCGGATTCGTTTACTAAGGCCCTAGTGCCTAAGGTCTTTCATGAGCATGTATCTAGTATGAGATTATCATCATTAGATGAGATTGTATAGATTCATTGGGAGCTGCATATGTTGCTTATCGATGCTTTTGTTTGTGTTATGTTGCAACACTCTTACTTCACCTTTAATGAAGTTCTATCTTGATTAAGATTTCAGTTTTGTTGCTTATTTTGTATTCAGTTGCCTTCATCTAAAGTTTAAAGGTATAAAGAGGATCATTCGAAAATAGATTTCATATCTGATTTTCGTTATACCACGTGATCTATGTCGTTTGGTTGTATTTGTGCATGTGATTACTGTCAGTCTAGTCGAGCTATATTTGATGAACGCTGCTTTAGTCCTTGTATGAGTGCAGTTAATGGACGAGATTGTTTATATACATAAAGTATATGATAGCATGTTCTTATAAGCGCTTTTCGGTTATAATACATTATCAGGATAATTATATATTGTGCCCAAGTGGGAGATTGTTAGATTTATTTCTAATGAATCTATAAAGTGTGGTCACATATATAATAATGTGTATTATGCATTGCTATTATATAAAAGTATATAATACTAAAGTGTAATTGTTTAGTTGTTGAGGGGCTGACTAGCAATTACAGATAAGTTGTTTTATTAAAACATGTGGATGGTCCCCAGGAGAAGTACCGTGTCTTTGCTCTGTCCTCCCCCATCAGAACAGAAGCGTACAGAAAGGACCGTATTCTCTTCTGGAAGGCAATCCTACACCCCAATCCTCTTCCACATCAAATCATGGCGTTCCCAGGTTAGTGAATCGTTCTCTTCATCACATTAATGCTTCGGACCTTACATGATAGAGAACTTTAGTCGCATTAGGAATTCACATTAAGTTTCTGTAGAATATTCGGTATGTTGAATTCCATGTTCTAACAATTGAATCATTTATATATGTGTGGATATACCTAACGCATAATTTTATTTTATTTTTTTATAAATTTGTTTGATTTTTTTGAGTCTCGTTCCAGCCAGATAATAAAAGACTATTAAGTCGGATTTCACAGGGGATAAATCTATAAAAATTCATTTATATCCAAAAAAAAAAATCTACATGTTTATAAGAAACTAACTTCTTACAATTGGCTTTAAAAGTTAATGCTGAAAGTTCGTTCCAAATACAGAAGATTTTTGTATATTCAAAATATTATAAGTGGGGCTAAAAATTAGAATAAAATAGTAATATATTTTCCTCTCTTCTTGTTGGGCTAAAACTAATGATCAAATTCAATAATATTGCAGTAGGTTGTGTTTCATTTATTAAATAAAAATAAATTTTTGGGACCAAAGGAATTTGATTTTAGTTTACAAGTGGAATTTCAAATTTAGGGCCATAAATAGCTTGCGAGTTAGTCAAATCTACCATTAAATGAACTTATTTTCAAAAGAGTGAGGAGATCAAATTTTTCGTCTATCCCGACATCGACATTTGGCATGAAGAGGTGAGAATAGTCAATGACTGCCAATAGGTGTAGTGAAGTAAAGCCGAGTGACTCATATGAAAGAGAGAATTTAGCTCAATATTCATTCAAGAAGAATGACAGTCCTGAGAATGCACATAACGTAACAAACTCAGAGGAAAGTGAAAAACAGCCTAGCAACAGGAACTCTTAAGCAAGTAGAAAGTGCTTTGTTTGACTTGATAAACGTTCTTTTGAAGCTTAATTTGATAGTAAATGAACCGAGTTTGTTTGTTAATAAACTTCCTATCGTGCATGCTCATGAACTTCCTATCGAGCCTTTAATCAAACAAATTTTGTGTGCAACATTCCATATCCACAGCAAAATTTTAATTTACTTTTTATATTATTTTCAATTTCAATTTTGTATATTTTAGTCTAAGTCAGCAGACTCGTACGAAAGACACAACTTTATCTAATTCATAAAATATATTTTGTATATTTTAGTCTAAGTCAGCAGACCCGTACAAATGTTCATAGAAAAGGACATAGAATTAGATAAAATTGAATGATACTTTTTCAGTTTCAAATTTTCAACTATAAGTCAGCAGACCCGTACGAAAGGCCGCCGATGAAGTAACTTAGATCAGTATTATGTTGCTTTTTAAAAAAGTTTGATCAAAAGCTAATCATGATTTACTCCGTGAGTGTCTCTGCATAAGCTTGATTTAACTTTATCTTGGTTTGAAAATTTCAAGACATTATCTTTTGAATCAGATTGAATAGATGTCTCAATATCTGATAAATAAGGATAGATGAAAATACTATCCACCATATGAATCAACGTACAGAGAAATGGAGACAATCACTCATTATAAATTGATCCTAAATCTAATTCAAATCCAATATAGTACTTATGAATTTTTACGCGAGCGAAGATCAAAAGACAAGACTTGATCTTGAATCTACCTTTGAAACTTCCTTTATCATGGATCGAGTCACTCATGTGATAAGCTATGACAGCTAACAAAACAATTTAATAAGTCGATCAGTCTTGAAGTCAATGAAATGATCAACTTCAATCAAAGACTTGACATGAACCTGAATAATAGTGATATTATATTATATAAAAAATTATTTTTAAAACTACTAATTAAAATATTAAATTTAATTATAAAAAATAAAGTATAGACAAAAAAATAAATAAGGAATGGATGGAGGGATCGATAAAGTCCAATATAATATATTACTAAAAATAGAGAAACACTACACAAATGAAATGAGAGCTCCACAAAAATATTAAGATTGCAATAAAGACGACCATAATTAATCTGTCGACATGCTTCTCTCAAATATAAGAATTAGGCTGCGACACGTTATTTTCTGTCCATTGTTATTTTTTAATAAATAAAAATCATAAAAAAATAAAGGAAAACACAGTGATATTAGATTCTGACGGTGACGCCAAACTACTCCCTCTTCTTCCCCAATCCTATGAACTTTCTCCTCACCTCAAAATCTGCTGATTCATCGCTCACAACTCTCATCACCCTCACAACTAAAAAAGAAGCCAATTCCCTAGTGTAACTCATTTCCACTTTCAAAGGCCTTTGCTGAAATGACGTCGCTTTCTTCTTGCGTCGCTTCCTCCATTTCCGCAACTTCTCCGCACTCCACTAGAGCCCTCTTCTCCTCCTTTTCCAACAAGCCGCATTTCGTCGCCTTCTCTTACCCTCGGTTCGTTTTCTTGTTTTTTCTTTCGTTGTAATCTTGGGTTTGATTAGCTCGATTCTGGAATGGTGGTGGGATTGGATGTTTTAGTTGTGATTTATTTTGGAATAGGTTTGTTTTTTGATGTTCGATTGGAATTATGTGTAGAATTTGAGGCTAATCCCATTTCTTGAATCTTGATGTAATTTCCCTTTCTAACTAATTAATTGCATGGTGATGATGATTGTGATATTTGAGTGGTTTATGAAAATTCGGATGTTCTTTGCTTAAAGAAAATCCCAATTTGGAGCTTGTAGAAGTTAGGTAGATTAATTCAAGAACTCATCTCACTTGTGGAGTATATTCACTCTTTAATGTGGAGTGCCTCTTACATGTAGCTGACTTGTCATTGCTTATAAAGCTCTGCTACTTGTCTCTTGATTTAAGAAAGTTATTGTTAAATATGCTGGATTGACCTTTATAACATATTTTTATTTTTCATCTTTTATGAAGTTAGCAAACCTTGGTTGGGTTCATCTCCATGATGAATTTGTGTGCATCACTATCATTTTGTGAAGAATGTTACAATTTTGATTCTAGCATATAAACCACCTACATTACATCACAGAGTAAGCTGCCTCACTCTTGTTCACTTTAATTTCGGATCTGCTACCAGCTAACTATGAGCGAAGCTTAAAAACTTGTAGCATATGTAACATATATGTTAGCTTTTGTTGCAGTTATGATCTTGCATTTGTTAGAATCTCAATTTCGATAATAATTATTGCAGATTCTAGTGAGTTGTTGACATTGTTGGGACGAGGGTGGTGAGAGCGAGTTATAACTCCCATCTGTTTTCAATGATCTAAAGATGATTTATTTTAGCTTTCTTGTTCTGTAGATCATGCAGGGTTGGTGTCAAGTGCAGTTTCTCTGGCCCTGGCATTACAGTGGATTCGAATATTGATACGATCGATGTCGTGGCTGATATCAAGACTGAGCGAGTATGTCATTAACATTTAACTCATTCCTTTCTTACATATAATTACATAGTTTTGTTCAATAACGAGTACTTGTTTGCTCACCAGCTTGTAGTATTAGGTGGAAGTGGCTTTGTGGGTTCTGCAATATGCAAAGCTGCTGTGTCAAAGGGAATAGAGGTCGTTAGTCTTAGCAGGTGCAAGATTGTCACTCCAACAAGCAGAGTATTTATTTTCCCTCTTTTATATGAAGGTCAAATCATACATATTATCCTAAAGAACTTTATTTTGGTAACAGGTCGGGGCGGCCATCTGTCTTGGCCTCGTGGGTAAATGAGGTAACTTGGATAACAGGTATGCTCTTTTCTCTTTACCGTGACCAATACAGAGTGCAGGTTGATTATTTAAAAATTCTACAACAGGTGTGCGATATAAGCATCTTTGTATGATCTTGTTTTCAAATTTGTATCTGCTCTAATGATGTGGTTACTCTGAATCTAAAGTGCTAAATATGTGGCTTTAAATTTTCTTACCTTTTATTAGTTTGTGTTTCCTCAACATCAGTATTCTCTTTTTCTCTGTAAAAAGAATGTGTGTATACATACTAACTTATTAAGATTCAGAGTGGGATGCTGCTATACTACGGCATTTTACATGCATCTATATCCTGGACTCATATAAAATCACTAAGCAATGAAATTGGTTGATGATCTTCAGGAGATGTTTTCTATGCAAATTGGGACGAAGTGTTGCTTGGTGCGACAGCAGTTGTTTCAACACTTGGGGGATTTGGCAGCGAGGAACAAATGAAAAGGATTAACGGCGAGGCTAATACAGTGGCAGTAAATAAAGCTAAAGAATTTGGTGAGTATTCATTCCTTTCATGTTATCCAACCAAAACAGTGTAGGCTATAGCTAGAGATGCATGCAATTTATAGTCTTTCTTTCGTAATGGGGAAAAAATCTCCCTTGGCAGTGCTATATTCTATAATGGAGCAACCTCTGTACAGAGCTAATTTCAACAGTCTCGTCTTGCGTCTTTCGTAATGTAGATAATTTCTTGCTATTTACATCAGAACCAATTAAGTGTAGAAGATAGACAACAGGTTTTATGTGCATGAGTGAAGTTTAGAATTGTGCTTAATTTGAATCTTATTGCAATTACATTATTTTTCATGTTTATTCAGTTTTCAATATACTTATCTAAATAAAGTCTGTATCAAGTAGGCTCGGCTTCGGATCAACTTGAGCCTTGTTGTGCTACATTGTTAAAACAAATTACACTGCAACGCCTTTCCTTTTTCTCCTTTTCCCTTCTCGATGTTCTCATTTTTTGTTTGGAAGAGAAGCTCAATTTGTAATGTCACTTCTTTGGTGTATTTACTTTCTTTACCATGCAGGTGTTCCCAAATTCATATTGATCTCGGTTCATGACTACAACTTGCCATCATTTCTAATGACGAGTGGATACTTTACCGGGAAAAGGAAGGCCGAATCTGAGGTTCTGGCGAAGTATCCAAGTTCAGGTACAGTGACTACCTTTATTATTTTGATTGGCATATCTCAATCATGCATGTAACATGGTTCATTCAAACTTGGGGCAGGTGTTGTCTTGAGACCGGCATTCATATACGGGAAAAGGAAGATCGACGCATTCGAGATTCCTCTGGACTTGATAGGGGAGCCGGTCGAGAAATTTCTGAAAGCGATAGAGAGCTTTACCAAACCTCTAAACGCTCTGCCTGCTTCCGATTTACTTTTGGCTCCTCCCGTGAGTGTAGACGACGTTGCATTTGCAGTGGTAAACGCGGTGATAGATGATGATACCTTTGGCGTTTTCACTATCGAGCAGATCAAGGAGGCTGCAGCTGCAGTGAAGGTGTGAATTTTTTTGTAGCAATGAGGAACTTGCAAAGATTTACAGCCTTGTTGTAACATGAGATCCTGCAATGAACTCAACTTACATATTCAATGTTTTACTTTTCTAACCAAAGCAAGCAATTATAGCCATGGCTGTCTATATATAGTTTAGTTTCTATGTTGAATGTGCATTGTACTTTTATTTTCCTTAGTATAGCTCTAATTCATTTTTCAGTCATTACATTTCATGTTTGATATTTTTATCATTCCCTCACGCCTTCCGAATACATTATGAAGCAAGGCTTCTCATATTCATAAGTTGTTTAACATCAGCTATTAATTTATTTTCGCATGATTTATCAAATTGTATATTATCGGTAATTTTTTTATCAGTTTGGGTTCGAGTTTCGACTATTTAAGTTAAGTTCATTATCCAGTTTACTATATCAGGTTGATGTCGAATTTGATTTGAATAGATTGAATTGTTATCAAATTGACTCGATGACAATCCAAATTGGGAATTTGATCTTAATAGATTAGTTGTTATCAAATTGACCCGATGGCAATCCAAATTGGGATACCCCTAATCTTTAAGATCAAGATCAATTTTGTGTGTGTAATATTTAGTAAAAACCAAATTTTGGAGAATAAAAAAACCTCAAAATGAAGAAATTCGAAAATCAACTAGGAGAATTAAGTTGGTCCATAAATTTTGTAAG
This sequence comes from Leonotis leonurus, assembly GCA_026898415.1. Lineage (NCBI taxonomy): Eukaryota > Viridiplantae > Streptophyta > Magnoliopsida > Lamiales > Lamiaceae > Leonotis > Leonotis leonurus. Next base: position 1,898,066 of record JAPKLX010000047.1, read on the forward strand.
GATTATTTAGCATTTGTCTCTTTTTCTTTTTTAATATTAAAAGATAATTAAATTTAAAAATTTTGATATGATGAATTTAAACTCAACAGCTTTAACGCCAGTTATTACTTATTAATCATTGTATTCCTAAGTGAATACATGTAAAATTAAATGTTTTATTTTAGTTAAATATATTAGGTGCCTTACATTTGACATTTTTTTGTCAAATACAAAGAGTAGAATTCAAATATTCTTCTAGTTAGTTTAATGTAACAACTATTTTCTTTGATAAATCTTTAAGGTTTCATTTCCAACTCTAACAACCATTTGTTAGTTTTCATTATTTCATATCCAACTCTAACAACCATTTTCTTTGAAACAACAATTGAAGTCAATACTGAGTATTAATTAGCATCTCTTACAAAAAAACCAGTACGCCGCCAGCTAGCTAGCCTTTGCTGGAAAAGAGGTTCAAAGCAACAGAATGGGAAAGAGATCAGATGAAAGGCCATTTGAGATAATTAATTATTTAAAATTTAAAATGGTAGATTGGATGCTGCATAAGTATGTGATGCATATATATCTATATTTTGCAGGAAAAGCGAATGAGTATTTGTGACAATTCATATAAAAAATGGCTATAATTTAAATATGATGACTATTATTTGTCTTTTACTATTTTCTTTGGCTATATAATTAATTCTATAATTTATTCGACTACTTTTTATATAATTATATTATTTATATTTTTAAAAATTATAAAAGTAATTATGTTATTATGATTATAACTGTAATATCTTTAATAGATATTTATAAGAAATAAGAATATCTAAATTAAGATATACTCATATATATCTCATGCAAATTTTTTGGGTGAGTTGTGTTCAGATTTGTTATTGTTACTCCTGTTGGAAAATGAATAAAATATTTGGGAAGAAAATGGATTACAGAATGTGAGAACAACAAAATTGAAAAAATTATAGTAGCTATTCTATTCTATTACAAATGAATAAAATATAATATATATGTTGGTTTTATAACCAATGTGGGACAAGAGTGATGAATGTTGGTTTTATAACCAATGCGAGACAAGAGTTTCTCTCCATACTTAGTCCCAAAACACATAACTCCATACTTTTAAGTGACTCACTTTAAACCTTTATTTTTCACTCACCGAGAATTGATTTAGAGAAAATAAATATATCACGATCATCTACTCGAAACGTAGAACGACCCTAGGTTATTTAATTTTCTTAAAATTAAATGTCACGTCACTTAAAACTTGATCAAACTTAATTGACCACAATACATATATATATATAATATATTTTAAACGATTCCTACAACTCCTCATATATGCGAGTAAGAAATCACATAAAAATATTCCAATTAAACAAAAATGATCACGCGTCTGCCGTCATTATAAAAAAATTTAATCTAACAAGAGAATTTTCCGTTAATAAAACAAAAATTATCTTATTAAAAATGTTAGTAACAAATTTATTCGTAGTAATATCAATGTTTGCTAAAAAAATTTAACAAAGGAATTGTAACGAAATTTTCGTTTCTAAAATGTTTCTTCAATTTTACTAATGGAATTGTAACAGAAAATTCCGTTACTAAATTTTAATACTCCCTCCGTCCCACTAAGCTTGACACAATTCCGTTATTTGGACGTTCCACTAAGCTTGACACAGTCCTAAAATAGTACTCCATCCGTCCCACTTATAATGACACAATTTCATTTTTTTGTTTGTCCCATTGATCTTGGCACATTACCAAAAATTAGTTAATATTAGTCTAAATAATTAGGGCATAATCTTATTAACATACATTTAATTAATTAAAATGTTAAATTTTAAATTTATAATCAAATATCTAAAACATTTAATTAATATAAATTTTAAAAAAAGATTAAAATATTTATTATTACATATTTAAAACTATTTGTATTAAACTCCGTGTCAAGAAAAAAATGTGTCATTATAAGTGGAACGGAGGGAGTAAAAGTTATCAAATGTGTAGACCCTATCACCTTTATCACTCTTACACTACTTTATACACTCTCCTTAATAACCGTGACTAAAAGTTTTGTGTCATGCTTATTGGGACGGAGGAAGTAACATATTATTTCGTTACTAATTCCGTTACTAAAAATTGAACAACAATTTCATAAAAATTCCATTGTTAATCCGTTAAAATTTAGAAACGTAAAATTTTTCCGTTACTATTCCGTTACCATAAAATGCGTTTTTGTAGTGGATGGACATTATTAACATTTCTGCAAAAAAATGTGACCTGTAACGTAGATAAATAATTAATATTTAATAAAGATTTATTAATTCTTAATTTTCGAATAGAGTTTATATTAGAGTGTTCATAGTTTAATATTTATTTAATTAAAAAATAACAAGAATAAAATAAATAAAATTATAGTGACTTATATACTTATGTGATATTACGTGACATCGACACATCGCTCACGAACCTAATCACCGAAATTTTGAAAAGGATACTACATTCATTCACAAAAAGTGTGGTGTGAGCAAATATATAAATCAACGCAATTTAGGTAATTAAACGGTGCATGTTAAGATACAAATTTGAGACATAATCTTATAATAGTTTGAGATTAGAACAAATAGTGAAATACATAATGATAGAATTTGGCGGACGGATGAAGTAATTATTTTCGATTCAGTTGTACGGTGGGAGAAAAAGAAAAGGGAAGATTAAGAAGACACTTGAAAGGGTGTTCACTGAATGAGATCACCTATTGCATAACAGTGTGACATTTTCTATTGCATTCATAAGATTATGACACATGACATGATTAGAATTCAAGATTTAGGATATATATAAGAAAAATATATAATTTATATCTTATACAATTAATTGTACCACTTGTCGCAATCTTATTAATGCAATAAGAAATATTACACTATTAGGCAATTGAAGATCTTAATTGGGTGTTGACTCACACCTCGCGATCGAGCTAGCTTAGCTCCCGAGGGTAAATGTACAAATTGTTCTGCCATTTTTTTAAAATTTTTGGTGGAAAAAAGATTTTGATAATTTAAAGAATATAATTATACTAGTAGAATTAAGTAGAAGTTAAGTGGTTTCTATATATATTTGTTGTTAGAATTTTGTTTTGACAAAATCCAATCAACTTGCAGAATTGTTAGAATAAGACGTTAACTTAATCGGCCTCACGCGGAAATCTTAACAATGTTCTCACATTATATTTCCGACTCTACACCTAAATAACATCACAATAAAAACCCATTAAAATCAGTAAACGAATTGCAAAAGCTAAATTAGAAGTTTCTAGCTATATATGTGATGGCTGCAGGCATACAAGTAGTAGTTTCCATAAATGATGAAGAAACCAAGGCATCATCTAGAAAATTCCTTCCCGCGAAATCCGGGCGGCGGCGCGTGCTGCACAGAGTGCCGCGGCAGCTGCGAGAAAACAAGACGAGCATTTACGAGCCGGCGGTGCTTCCCCTCGGCCCATACCACCACGGCCGCCTGCCGGAGTTCCAGTTAGCGGAGCAACTCAAGGAGGAAATGCAAGATACGGTGTGCGGTCGTCACGACAAAGGCTCCTTACTGAGCAAGATACTGGAGCGGGTGGATGAGATCCGCCACGCGTACGGCGGCGCACCCGCGTACGGCGACGGGGAGCTGGCTGAGATGATGCTTCGCGACGCCTGCTTCGTCATATGCCACATCGATCCTAGAAAACGCAGGGCCACTTTCGATCGCCTGGGAATGTCGGGAGCTCTGTTTGTATGCCGCGATTTCTACATGCTGGAGAATCAGATCCCTCTCTGGCTCATTAACTTGCTAATCCGGTTAACATACGATCGGGAGATCGGAAAATCGTTGGTCTGCAACTTCTTGAGTTACAGCGTGTTTGGAGATTACAGGCTCACAAGTCTTCCATGGGAAAGCAATGAAGAAGAAGACGACGATAACGAAGAAGACGAAGAAGAAGAAGAAGAAGAGCCTCTTCACCTAGTGGAGGCCTTATATCGCACATCACACCGTCTCATCGTGAAAGCACGAGAAGATTCGAGTAACGCCGGCTTGCAGCATATCAGTAACTACCCGAGAACCACGTGGCAGATGGTGAACAGCCCGTTCCGATCGGTGAGGGATCTGAAAGCGAAGGGGATCCATTTCCGGCCGAGTTCTCACTGCCTCAACGACATCAGATTCCGCTCCTTCTCCTTCTACGGCCAGCTCCAGCTTCCCATCCTCTGCGTCACTAACAACACCAACGTCTACTTCTCCAACATCATCGCCTTCGAGATGTCGCCGGGGACCGTCACCGACTATAGCGCCACCTCCTACGTTAACTTCATGAGAGCGCTGATCGCCGGCGTCGACGACGTCAAAGTTCTGAGGGAGAAGGGCATTCTGTACAGCATGTTGGCGAGCGATGAGGAGGTGGTGAGGATGTTTCGAGACATCGATACGCATGGTTTCTCCAACTCCGGCAACAAGAACGATGCTGTTCATGGTGTGAAGATTAAGATCGAGGACCACTGCAACGACAAGGCCAAGACCTGGATGGCTGAGCTCTTCACCACTTACTGTCGTTCTCCATGGACGGCCATTGCTCTCTTTGCTGCCTCCTTCATTCTCTGCCTCACTTTTCTTCAAACTTACTTCACTATTAATTCAACACAAACTTAACCTTACCTACAAAATCATTCAAATCAATATATATATGTCTCTCTTTAGCTTTTTTCACGCAAATTAAAGGATGATGTAATAGATAATTTTTTTATTGCTATTATTGAAAAAACAATCAGACAATATTGAGATACTTCAAAAAAGAATACAAACTAAAAGGAGCATATGCTTACTACAGTGGGATTATCTAATCCAATTTGGTAATGTGTGAGGTATGAGACTATTTTGTGGTCCAAACCCCAAGTCACGACGGGATTTAGTACCCGACTCATGAATTTTTCAGGAATGAGAGAGAAATTTTGAAAATTTCAAGACTTTGAAGTTCTGAATCCCAATCGGGAATTTTAATTTTTCGAAATTAATTTTAATTTTAATTTAAATTATAAATTAAAAACTATATTATAAAATTAAATTAAGTTTTCATTATAATTTTATAAATTCAAAAAAATTTGACCCCGTTCACAAATTCAATCGAAATTAATTTTAATTTAAATTTAAATTATAAATTAAAAACTATATTATAAAATTAAATTAAGTTTTCATTATAATTTTATAAATTCAAAAAAATTCCCCCGTTCACAAATTCAAAATTAGTTGGAACATCTATATCTGAAACCGGAGCTAAAATCTTTTCAATTTCTAGATTAAGGAGACTCGAACAAAACCAAGACCACAACTATAAAACTGATGATTTTTGAAATCGGAACTTCGGGACTACTACAAAATCGGAGTATAGATGCATCATCAGTGGTGCAAGGTGGAAGTTATTGTATGGTTTATATGTATTTCTTTCCTAGGATTTTGCACCCCTCCAGTCTTTATAAATTATACGCCCTTATATACCATATTCCGACGGACTAATCAAATATGTGCAGTGAAAGAAAATGACGACTACAAAAGCTAATTTAAGATGAGGAACGCATAGAAATGTCTACATTGCTAACGATATGAATTTGTAAGTCCTTGACATTAAAATTCAAATCACCAATGATAAACGATTAATAGATTGTAAAAACACCAACCGTGAGCCACTAGAGTACAAAAACAGGAAAAAAAAATGAAGAAAAGAGTGCACAGCCTTCTTTTTTTGAGGTTGAAAACTCAATCCATCCTTCCCTTGAGAATTCTCTCTGTAACTTCAGTCGGTGTGCTGTTCCATTGTATAAAATTTAAGCAAACATTTAGGTTCTGGTTGAAACTACTGACCAGAAACTGATGCAATAAACTCAGCTTTCTCTAATGAATGAGACTCTACATTCTAGTATAGAAGATGCAGCGTCATGAGAAGAATACTTACACAAGATAAACGTGTCCTCCCCAACCACTCAAACAATCACGGTCTACTGATGAAATCAGAGCTTGTGAGATGGTCTCGAACAATTCCTCAGCTTCCTGAAATTTTGTACAATATTCATTAATCAATCACCAGCGGCAGGGAATTATTGTTTACAAAACAGAAAAGTGCAGAGCTTTGTTCTTCAATAATTTAACTAGTCATGAGTCAGGAATGAGCAATATTAAATATAATAACAAACCATGTCAGGTTTGAACATTGATTCGCAGGCACCATAGAGAGATTCAGATGCAGTTCCAGCAACAACAAAATCTTTGGCAAGTTCCCTGCATTCATATGAAAAAAAGAGAGAATTGAACGAAGGGAATGCTATCGGCTAGAAATATGCATACATAAAGAGAAATAAGCACTATTCATAAAGATGAAGCTGAATTTGTAATACTAGATTAATTGTGTGAAAAACATAAAAGTAACTAATATATCAACCTCGAGATGAACACCAGAAAGGTAGATAGAAACTTATTTATTAATAATAATTAACACTAAATAACTTCCAACTGAAGGAGTTCCACAAATTTTTTGCAGCTAAGAGTTTCTATGTTACTTGCAATTTGAAGGGAAAACCAATCAAACTACAACAGTTAAAGAAATCTCATTAGTAAATTAATGAAACAATAAGTAAATGAAGAAAAGGAATTTGACTTACTTTGCCCCAATGGAATCCATGGTGCAAATGAAGGGTTTGTCATCGTCACCCAATCCGGCAATAACAGGTTGGCAAAAGTACGGACCAAACCTGAACAAAATAAAAAGGAAAGACGTTATAACAAGCTGAACCTTTTCTTGGACAAAATATACCATCTTCCAAGTCCACAGAGAAATAATGGGATAACTGGAGATGGAAATGAGAAATCTTTCTGACTGAAATTAAAGAAAATTATGTTACTCTGCATATACATTTACCGAAGACAGAGCTTTGGATAGTGATTGTTCCAACCACAGTTAATTCAAAGTTAAACAGGATATGAACTCTGGAGCAGTATTACTTGCCTCTTCTCGTACAGAACTGCAGATACAAGGCTAGCAAAAGTTTCAGGCTTCATGTCCCTCTCTTCCCGAAGATGATATAACTTGTGTCGGAAGACAAGTCTCTGATGCCTTCAATTGGATTCAACCGAAACACAAATCAATAAGCTAGGCTAACCATCACCATGCATGTATACACATAATGAAAGGAACAAAGCTATTTCACATACACCAAAAACCAGAAATCATTATTGATAAATAATGCCCATCCAATATCCTGCAGATAAGAGGTGAAGGCACCAACTGCTGGCAAGAGCAGGCATGTCTGGTATTTTTCACATTTATATCTGTAAGGCATCCAAAAAAATGCATCTACTCTTTCTCCTATTTTTGTATTCATGTATGTAGATCAATTGCTGTGATCATTTAACAAACATTCTTCTTTTTCTTGGAGGGTTGAGGGGTATAGAGAGAATCACTACTAACATTCTGAGCATCTCACTCCCAGATACTAGCACATTCTAAAGCCTTCGTTGACAATGAAAGAAATAGGAAACAACAACGGAAGCATATTTAGACCACATAAGTTTATTACCAAACAGAAAATAAAGCCACAAAGGCGAAGGCCATAGCATAAAAAAGAAGCAACCACATAATCATCTGCGAAGATAAAAGCCAAATAAGAATTTCCTCACAAACTGGCACATATTAGCTAGCCAACGAGTCATAAATGAACTACACACACAAAAGCACACAATTTTCATTCCTAACCACACCAATAAACGCTAAAAAGGAGATAATTTTTTAATTACAACAGCTTACAGAGTTTGCGCATCAGTAGCGAGGCCAGCGAGACCGATGAAGAGTTTATCGTGGATTCTGTAAATCTTCTGAAAGTCGGTGGCGATCGTCTGAAGCTGCACGCCGAGACGCCTATCACTGGCGATCGCGAAGCAGTTCTTCCCCACCATCGCCACCAGGGCGCTCCCATTGTACTCGAAGATCTGCAATCATCGTTTCATGAATCAAACCATCTCAAAAATCACAAAATAAATGGGGGCGAATTTAGGGTTTCAAACAACGCCGTTGCCAAAATCGGAACTCGATGTTATGCAGAACTTACCGACATTTAGGTCAGATAGTGATACGAATGCAGAAAATGGTCAAATTTCCAAAGCCTTTTCTTCGCTTGAGTGAAATTTGAGGAGTTAAGAGAGATAGTTAGCCGCTAGCTTGGGGGAGAAGACAGTTCGAACTTCAAATGGGAAGTGTCAGACCGGTTTTACGGTTTAGTAGTTCGGTCCGGTTCGAAGTAGTTCCTGCTTAGAAGTCATAATGGGCTTTCAAGAAAAGCCCAATAAGAAATTCTGTGAAACAAAATTTTATAATGAATCCACATAAACTAAAATATTGTGTTTTTAAAAATAAAAATATAAATAGAAGATAAGTATTTTAAAAGTAAAACTTTTATTTTTTTTAAGAATATGGTTACTAAGTAACGATCCAAAAAAGAAACGTTTCTACTTTTAGCGGGACATAGTTTGTATTATAACAAAATACTTTTAACAGTCATTTTAGCGGCTATTACATTATACCCCTATCCATTAGATTAGACACACTTTGACAAAAAAACTGAGAGTTTTTTGGTCAAAGTGTGTCTAATCTAACGGGACGGAGCTAGTAGTTTCTTAGTAGTTTTTCAAATGGGTAAATATATCAACTAACTCTTCAAATAAAAAAGCTCCTTATAAAAAAATATAGTTATTTTTTGTAAAAATATTTTATTATTCTTGTTTCACATACACTCTAATATTGTTGTCACCATAGTTTATCTCTGTCGCCCTGTCGTCGCCTTTGTCATGTCTCAAATAAATATATACAAATTATATGAGCATGAATAAGTGACAGTCATGCTCGTATAATTTTATCTCCACAATTATATGTAATTATATGAGCATGACTTGTTTTAGTCATACTCATATAATTTTATGGCGGAGATATTATGATAAAAGTGCCTATTTTTTTTTGTTTTTTTTTTAATAAGTTATCATTTTTTTATGTTTGAGGACTGACTAATTTATTTACAAATTACAAGTTAGGCTTTGAAATGAGTCAATGCAATTTCATTTTTAGACCATGTAGGTGCGCACTGGTAATATCTAGACTTGACAAAAGTAGCGGTCTAGCCTGGCCCAATTTGATGAACCTTTTTCAAATATAAGGTCTGTTTAGGTTGTCAGAATATTTTTGGGCTTCAAAATATGAGATCTAATCTAACTCCAGGTAAATCTTTCATATTTACGAGTTTTAATTTATTTGAGATAAAAAAAAATATGCATTGATAATTTGATATTAACTACATAAAGTAAAGTTATGCAATTAACACCTTTAAATGATAATAAATTCTAAATAAACAATTGAAAATGTCAAACTCATACAAAATATAAACATCACAAGATCATATAATCTAAAGTACATAAACAATTACAAAAGAAACAAACTTAAGTTTTAAAAGTTATCTGTTGATAATTTCATCAAAATTATATAAAATATAAACATTACAATCATATTTTAAAATAAATAACAAATTAACAAAAGAAATTAATACTTTAAATTAAATTATAGGACAAACTTTTTAGTCCATAATCCAACAAACTCAAAGTCATTTATAAATGGGCTTTAAGTCAATTTTTTCCGACCTCAATTTTTCAAACTCAAACCAGCCCAAATTCTCGAGTATTCTAGGCGGGCTATCGAGCTGAATCATTTTGCCCAACTCTAGTAATATCCAACTTAGTATGAAATTTTCAAATAATACTAATAATAATAATAGATCGACTTGCTAAAATTAGTATTCAGTCATAAGGCACAAATTAAATTATTTTTCCCACCTCAGTTTTTCAGGGAAATATTGTTCTTGCTGGTGGTATTTTTTTCTTCTTCAATTTATTAGCATTATAGGCTTATAGCATATACAATAGAGTGATAATGATACTCACTCCGTCTACTAAATTGGTTCACGGTTTGACTCAGTACGAATTTTAATACTCCCTCTGTCTCACTTCAGTTGTCTCATTTGATTATAATAATACACTCATTTGAATATAGTATGGGATAACTGAGGTGGGACGGAGGGAGTTGTATATTTTGACTTTAATTGAAATGTGTAGTTAGTGGAGTTTGAGTCCCAATTAAAGTATTGTTTTAAATTGAGTTGTTTGTAATGAGTAAAATTTGAGTCTCACTTTAATTATTATATTAATTGAAGTGTGAATATCGATTGTGGTGAGTTCATTTACAATAAATGAAAAATTTAAAATGTAAACCATTTTGGCGTACATCCAAAAATGACAAAATGTAAACCATTTTGGTGGAGGGAGGGAGTAATATTTTTTTTAAAAACAGTAAGAATAATAATAGAGTATATATATTTATTTATTTAATAATGTTAACTTTTAGATTATTCAAACAATCTAATCCATGATATATATTTTTGACTTTATAGAAATGGTATGCAAATATGATATACTATAATGATAATCACATGTCTGAGATTCTGATGGTCAAATAAATTGTACTATATTCCATAACTTAGATAAAAAAAATGCGATTATATTCTACGTTTCTATAACAAAAGCAATTAGTACAATCTAATCATATTAAAAATTTATGAATGTTCAATAGATATTAATTGTCAATTTATCTTGCGAAATGAAGAAAAATTTCATAAATTTTATTTATTACCCAGTGATTCCACCCCATCTAGCTAGCTACAATTGGCCACACTAGAATTAAATTAATTAAATGATTAATTAATTGTGTGAAGAAAAGAATTTGGTCTTAAGATGGTGTTTTAAGGGATAGTAGATTGTTAAATTAAATGCATAATTATGTCCCTATTTAGTTAATGATCAACGAAACTTACTGTACGTATGACTTACCTTCTCTTCTCCAACAATTCTGATTTACTTAATTAATTTAATTTATGATATGGATATATTACAAATTAAGTTTAGTGTATAGACACTGCGATTTCATGCATAAGGTGGTACCATTTCTAGGCATTATTTTCTTGTATATTTGGAGAGAGATGTAGACAGACAGAGAGAGAGAGAGAGAGATGGTGAGGTGGCTGTGGCTGGTGTTGACGGCGGTGGTCGCCGCCGCAGTAGGCGGAGCAAGTGGTGGCGGAGTGACGTATGACAGGAGGTCATTAATCATTAATGGGCAAAGGAAGCTTTTCTTTTCTGGTTCTATTCATTATCCAAGAAGCACTCCTGATGTACGTTTAACCTAATTTCTCTCACTCTTTTTCAGTAAGAAAAATAATACTATGAACTTTGTTAAATGTTTTCTCAGAATTTTGATTTTGTTTTAAATTTTCATAGAATTCTTTGTAAACAAAATTGAAGCTGACGCTGATGTTGTTTTCATTTCAATTATAAGTCATAACCATTTTATGGAAATTGGGGAAATATTGTAAAAAAACAAGAAGAAAATACACACAAAACTCAGAGATGAAATACTTTATAGTAATAAATATCACAATTATTTTGATGTTTTATCTGGATATAGATTTCTATCATGAGCATACCAATTTTGATTGGTGTATCTGATATTTATCTGAATAGAATTTTGTTATTGGTGAATAGAAATAAAATCTTGTTTTATTACCACGCATGATTTGTTGTATTATATTCGTTCCATTAAAAGTGATCACATTTTTGTATTGAATTGTTCCACTAAATATGATCACTTATAGTTGTCAAAAATAATTTTTTTAATACCCAAGTCTATAGATCTCGGTTCGAGTACTTCATTACAGATCATATAATTTAATGTTAATGTAATCTAATATTTTTAAGTGATTTTTTTTTAATCTTTTAAAATAAAATAGTCCACCTTTTTTATATAAAAAAAGTATTTTCTTAAACCTCCGTACTCATATAAATGACTACACTAAGTGAGACAAGAAAGTGCATATTATGATTCGTTTTTGCCACAACCTATCTTCCAATTCTAGAATTTTTTTACCCAACTTGTATATTGAATTTACTTCACTAATCAATATCTCCATTAATAAAGTTTTAACCAATAAAATCAAAATTGACCTAAATGAAACAAACGATTTCTGTGTGTGTGTGTGGATGCTATGTTATCGATCCTCTCAATTAATTAAATGAAAGTAAAATTAATAACTATAAATATACAGATGTGGCCACATTTGATATCACAAGCCAAATTAGGAGGATTAGATGCGATTGATACCTATGTATTTTGGAATATTCACGAGCCCCAACCAGGACAGGTACACTTCCTTTTTATTCATAACAATTAGTATAAAATTAAAAATTGTGCATGTGTTTTTTTCATTAATTTTATACAAATATGTTATAATATAATTTTCCAATTTCAGTATGATTTTAGTGGAAGAGGAGATATAATAAGATTTATTAAGGAAATACAATCTCAAGGCCTATATGTTCTCCTCAGAATTGGACCCTTTATCGAGGCTGAATGGTCTTATGGGTAATTAATTAATTAATTACCTAATTAATATTTACTTAATTCAATTATAATTAGCAATATTATTAAACATTAAGAAAATATTGGTGGTGTAGAGGCCTTCCATTTTGGCTCCACGACATCCCGGGCATTGTTTTCCGATCCGATAACGAACCTTGGAAGGTATTCGATCCCTCTATTTTTTAATAAGCGATCTATTTCATTTTTTTAATTTTTTTTTTACTTGAATGCAGTTTTACATGCAAAATTTTACGACAAAAATAGTGAAAATGATGAAGTCGGAGAATTTATTCGCCTCACAAGGAGGTCCCATCATACTTTCTCAGGTTCCATCTCTTGTCTCTAAATCAAACCGTAATTGAATCGAAACATGCAATTCCGAAGATTTGATTCGAACTAGAAGGCGGTTTAGTTTCGGTTCCAAACGTTTGGAACTGTGAATCAACAATTCATAAAATATTATTTTAACTTTTACTAATAAATCTATATAAAAATATACTTCCTCCGTCCAGAAAGAGTGTATCATTATTGCATAAATGGGTCGTCCACAAAGAATGCATCATTTCATTTTCAGTACATGCTCTCACATATCTCCATATACTATAAATCACGTCACATCTCACTATTTAGTGGACCCCCTTTCACTATTAAAACAACATATCATAATTTTCTTAAAATACGTGCCCACTCCTCCATCCATGATACACTTATCATGGACGGAGGGAATATAATTTTTAAGGATGTTCAAATTGGAATTATCTTGAATGATTCAAATTTCTAATCGTGAACCATAATAATCATAATTCGATTACGTATTTGAAATAATGAAACTATGAACTGACAATTCGATTACAAATTCAGATCGAGAACGAATATGAAATGGTGGAAAAGGGTTTTAGGGAAAAAGGGCCGCCATATGTAAAATGGGCGGCAGCGATGGCCGTGGGACAAAAAACAGGAGTACCATGGGTTATGTGCAAGCAAAATGATGCTCCTGATCCTGTGGTAATTAACACAACCCCCATCTAATTTTATTTATTTATTTTACTCACCCAACCCCCCATTATTACCCCACTACTAATAACAATTATCAATATGCAGATCAATGCTTGCAATGGGAGGAAATGTGGGGAGACATTTGTAGGACCTAATTCTCCAAACAAGCCAGCTATTTGGACTGAGAATTGGACACATTTGTAAGATATTCTAAAAGAGATTCATGTTAATGTTACTTGATTTTATAAATGCATATGCTTTCACTATGTCAGCTTTATCATAAACTATTACACTTTAAATCTACATGGTACCATCAACCATGTACTCCCTACATTCACAAAGAGTGTGTTGTAAGAGAGTTGATACAAGTTTTAAAAAAATTATTTAAAGTATATTTTTAGTTGATCACAATAGGTAATAAGAGTACATTTATGGTGGAGGTCCAAAAGAATAATAAAAGTACACTCTTGGTGGACAAAAGAGTAGTATATATCAGATATAATTAGTTAATGTTGATAATTCAAGACATAATTAATTAAATTGCGTAAGTATGATACTTCGTCGCGTCCATAAAAAGTGCATGTACTTTTATTACCCGTTTGAGCCGTTCACAAAAAAATGTAGTACTATTTTTTTTAGTAATGGTCCCATAAAGTACTCGATATTTAAACATCATATATATACTATTTTGTGAGACTATTCTCTATTAAAAACACACATTCCAGATTTTTCTTAAAATTCGACTCTCTCATTACACAGTTTTTTTGGATAGATGAAATAGTTGCAATAGATTTGACTATTTTGGATGTTAGAAAAAATATAATTGATAACCTAGAATTTGTGAAATTGTTTATGCAGTTATGACGCATATGGCAATACCACCAAGATTAGTTCAGCTCAAGACATTGCATACAATGTAGCTCTATTTATAGTCAAGAAGGATGGGAGTTATATAAACTATTACATGGTAATCATTTGTGAACATGCATTATTAATGGGCAACTCTGAAACTTCGGAGTTGCCTTCACAAGTTGAATCCGTGTCACATCTCGTATTTCACTCGTACATTTTCTTGATTCAGTATCACGGAGGAACAAATTTCGGAAGGAACGCAGCTGCGTTTATGCTAACTAGCTACTACGATCAAGCTCCTCTCGACGAATATGGTACACTACATGTCTTACTATGAAAATACAAAATATATATAGCGACCAAATATATGTAATATGACATTTAGTATTGCATTATCATAAAGTGTAAAAGAATTAGTAATTAGAACTTGTATATATTTGGAGTGGGACAAATTGTTTGATCATATAAAATGTGCAGGTTTGATTAGGCAACCAAAATGGGGTCACTTAAAGGACCTCCATGCAGCAGTTAAGCTGTGCTCACAAACCCTACTCTATGGAACTAAAACCAATTTCTCTTTGGGTGCACTTCAAGAAGTAAGAACTTCATCAAATATCACACATGACACACATACTTCCTAAAGTTTTCACTGTTCTTACTTTTTCTTCTCAAAATGACAGGCATATGTGTACAAGAGAAGCAAAGGAGAATGTGCAGCATTTCTTGTTAATAGTGACAACAAAACTGAAACAAGCGTCCAATTTAGAAATAGAACATACAAACTTCCTCCAAAGTCAATTAGCATTCTACCAGACTGCAAAACTGAGGCATTCAACACAGCTAAGGCATGTTCTATCATTTTCAAATCAATACATTAAATTACTTGCAACGAGTTCATCTCTCGATATATCGAGAGATCTAGATGGTATGCTACGTACCTTGTATACTTGTAATATTTTTTTGGTTAACAGACGAGCATTCCGTTTAATAAAAGAACAAGAACGCCTTCTGTGAAGCTGGACTCGAAGGAAGTATGGGAAGAGTTCAATGAAGACATTGTAGGGTTTGATGATACCTCGTTGAAATCGAATTTATTGCTAGAGCAAATGAACACCACCAAAGATGCATCTGATTATCTGTGGTACACTGCTAGGTAACATTCCATACTACTTCAACATTCATGCTTGATCTAATTAATATATTTTTCACTCTTTAAGTTTGTAACCAAGCATGAAATAGCATATGTTTATTAGGTTAATTTGAATTAGTGGAATTCGTGTGTTAGACATTATAACACTATAATACATGAATCCCTCAAATTCCATTTCGTAGGATTCATGTGTTCCACCTAGAGCTGTCAAAATCGGCTCGAAATGGCCCGGCCTACCCGCATTTAGGGCTGGGTTGGGCTCAAAATTTGATGGCCCAAAAAATCCCGGGCCTAAATTATCCGGCCCGGTGGGCCGACAGGCCAAAACGGGCCATGGGCCAAAAAAACCTATAAGTTATGGGCCAATTAGGCCCGGTAATTAAGTATATATATTTTATTTATTTAGAAAGTTAATTTTATGGTTAACTAAATTTTATGCTATTTGTTTTGTAACTTTTGTTTTAGGAAAATAATAGCATGTGTCTTTTTTATTACTCTCCATGTTTATTTTATTTTGATAATAATAATTTTTACATAATATTTAATTTTATAACTATTAATAAATCAAATATCACTAATATTGTAGCCTTGTAGATGTCGTTTCATTACTCTAAATAATATATTTGGACACCAAAATTATTAATTTAAAAATAAAATATTATATGGGCCTTTATGGCCCGGTGGCCCGTAAAGGGATGGGCTGCGCTAAGATTTTGCTGGCCCATTAAATTTCCGGCCCGACCCAAAATGAAATGTTGGCCCGTTGGGCTGGGCCGGGCTAGGCCGGGCCGACAAATTTGACAGCTCTAGTTCCACCTTACAACGACAAACACATAAATCCTGTGAAATCGAATTTGTGGGATTCGTGTATAAAATGTGGTAACACACGAATCTAGCGAATTCAAATTCGTGGAATATGTGTATACTCATTATAACATACGAGCACACGAATCATGCGAATTTGATTTTGCGGAATTCGTGTGCTCCACCTTACAAACATGCAAATGCACGAATCCCGCGAACTCGAATTAGTACAATTTATAAGGAAACAAACGAATTCGCGAACTCAAATTCACGAAATTCGTGTGTTATACATTACAACACACAAACATATGAATCCCAAGAATTCGAATTCGCATGATTCATATGTTATGCAAATATTATTGAACTAAAAAACTAAAATGAAGGGGTAAATTGGTCCAATTTTTTAAAAGTAGCACTATTTATTTATTTTATCGAAGATGATATTATATATATATATATATATATATATATATTAATAAGAAGGGTTATTTTAACATTAGTCCAATGCATGTTTATTTATAGTTATAAGCAACTTAAGGAGACGAAGGCTGTTGTGATGAGACTATATTCTCGTGGACATGTGTTGCGTGCATTTGTAAATGGACAACTTGTTGGTGAGATATCTAATACTACTTTATAATTTCTTTATTTTTAATTGTTAATCTATTTTCTTGAAAGTTTAGATATTTTAAGTATATGTAATCCTCTTAGGTTCGGAACATGGTGCTTTTAGAAATCAAAGTTTCACTCTTGAGAAGACTATTGATTTACAAAAAGGAGCAAACAATATCTCGTTCCTAAGCATTATGACTGGATTACCGGTATTGTTCCATCCCATTCTTCCTTATTCTCATCTTATTTTTTAATCAGGTAAACGAAATATGTGACAATAGGTCAATCTAATTTCACCAAAAACATAAATAATAATCATTCCAAGATTAAATAAATAAGATAGTTACTTTTAATGCAAAAAAGACAATTTACTTAACAAAATTGATCTCATCGTGCAATTGTGTAGTTTATAATCATATATTCGTAAAGAATGATTAGTTTTTATCTTTTTAATTTTTTTTAAAAGCGACAATTTTTTAATTTTTTTTACTGTAAAATTTTATAATTTTCCCCTAAAAAGTGGTGTTTAATTTTTTATTCTTGATTATGAAAATGCCCAGTTTCTGTTCTAGCCACTAATTTACCATATTTCCCCTTATAAAAATATACCATACAATAAAAATAAATATCTGATTTGTTAAATTGATTAATATATAGGATTCAGGGGCGTACATGGAGCGAAGGGCATCTGGATTGGCTACTGTGAAAATTGGAGATAAAAATTTGTCCAACTATTCATGGGGATACCAAGTATATTAATTTGCAATTAAGCTTAATTTATCTATCCTCAAAAAATATTATACATGTCATTTTTAATTGAATTAATTGACTAAATTATGTTTGGTCTAATTCTTGTTGGAAAGGTTGGATTATTGGGAGAGAAACTGCAACTTTATACAAAACAAGGATCAAAGAAAGTACAATGGAGCAAATTTACATCCTCTTCCCATCCACTTAGGTGGCATAAGGTAAGAATCAATGTCTCTCAATATATATATGCTATGGTTATATATTTAAATTTTAATAGTGATTAATTAGAAACCTTAATTAATGCCTCTTATCAGTCCAAATTTGATGCACCGATTGGAAATGAACCTATTGCACTAAATCTTGGGTCAATGGGGAAAGGCCAAGTATGGATTAATGGCGAAAGCATCGGTCGATATTGGATCTCTTATCATACACCACAAGGCTCTCCTTCACAAATATGGTAATGAAACATTTACAACCGTACCTAGAACTGTCAATCAGGTCAATTCATTCGATTTTCAGACCAAACCCATCGGGTTGGACTATTATCGATTCCAATTATGGATTCGATCACATCCATACTTATATGCATATATTTGTATGGAGTTCTTGATGTTATTTTCCTAAATTATGTGAATGCAAATTTTGCAGGTATCACATACCAAGATCATTTATGAAGAGTAGAGACAATTTAATAGTGGTGTTTGAAGAAGAAGGGGGAAATCCTCTAGGCATATCAATAGACACAGTTTCCATAGAATAAAGTTTTTTGATTTATTTACAAAGAGATGACAATGAGACATTTTAAGAAGTTTATTTACATATTGTAGGTTGAGTTAGATCAATTTTTCTAGAAAACTCTTAATATTTAAATTAAAAAGAAGGCTCATCATCAAGCCTGACTAACTCAATGTATTTAAACTTAATCATACAAGCCTTTATCTTTGTTGCTTACATTTTTTGTTTTACAAAAATCTATATCCAAATATCATTAGTAAATCTGTCAAATAGAAAGTCTAGTTTCTTACTTTAACAATTAGGCAAAAACATACTAATAAATCTTGCCCCAAATTCCGTGCCACATTAGTTTAAATTTGGCTGGAATATATGTTTGGAGTAATATTCCATTAAAATCTACTAATTCAGGTATTTAAAAATAAAATCATAACGTAGGAGAAAGAAAGTAGAAACATTGAACTTGGAAAAAGATTGATTTGACCATACAATAATTAACAAACAAGGTTTATAAATTGGACAGAACATATTGCATTTTATGAATAACAACTGTTTCAAAGTTCGGTTAAATTAAAACATGATACATCACTAAAAAATATTATTTTAGCAACGGAATTATTCCATTAATAAAACAAGAAATTCCATTACTAAAGATTTTAGTAACGGATTTGTAACGGATTTATTCGTAGTAATATCAATGGTTGCTAAAAAATTTAATTACGGAATATATTCCTTTACTATATATAACAACGGAATTGTAATGGAATTTCCGTTTCTAGAATGGTTACTTCAATTTTAGTAACGGAAAATTTCGTCATTAATTCCGTTACTAAAATTTTACAACAATTCCATTGTTAATCCGTTAAAATCTAGAATGGTTTAGATTAAATGTTCAAAATCGGCAGTTAACTGTTGAACCGGCCCGAACCGCCGGTTAATCTTAGTTTTTTTATTAGTTTTTTTCTATTTTTATTAGTACACTACAACACTATCTCATCTTTTATAGCACAATTCTTAAGATGAAATTTGTTACATCATCAATGTGGGACAAATACTATTTTTATAGCACCACTCTTAGGATGAAATTTGTTACACGATCAATGTGGGACAAAAACAATTGTAGAAGTTAGCATGACTATGACTAATTGTTCCGATCATTATATGCAAATGAATAAATACATAAAAGAATGAAATTTAAATAGTTATTATATAAAACAAAAAAATTAGTATGTTAAGGGCAAAGAAATTTGTTAAAAAAATGAAATAATATATAATCATAATTGATTAATATATCTTCAACTTCTTATTATGTAATTAGAAAATTAAGAGTATAAAATATATAATATTATATTATCTTAATGGCAAATAAATTTGTTGAAAAAAATTAAATAATCTATAACAATGTCTAATATTTATCTACATTTATTTTAATTTATTTGTCACTTATTCACATGTAATATTAGAATAAATTAGATATTACAAAGTCTTATAATGTTATATAATTGATTAATAACTCTTCAACTCATTATTAAAATATATTTTAAAATTTTGCTTTTAATATCTTAATAATTTAAAACACATTCTTCAAACTTTTATAATATTATATATATATATGTCAATTTGTTAGAAAATAAAAGATGATAAAGTAGTGTAGTGAATAATAGAAAATGAGTTTTTGTCCCACATTGATGGTTTAACAAGTTTCATACTAAAAATGGTACTATAAAAGATGGTATTTGTCCACATTGATGGTGTAACAAATTTCATCCTAGAAATAATGCTATAAAAGATGAGATAATATTGTGTAGTGCATATTAGTATTGAATAAGTTAAAATTTATTTTTTAATTAAAAAGGGAGAACCGCCGGTTTTGAGGCCTGGAACCGGTCCTTGAACCGTGGGCATGTCTAACTAGGATGGATAGATACATCGCATTCTGTGCAGTGATACATCCATACTGATATGGAGGAATATCAACATGGACTGAATGAGCGGAATTAAGAGGAAATCGCTAATATCCATACCTACAAACATAGTCGTTTTGAGGGATAAAACGTTGTCGAGCAGAACTCTTTAAAGGCAGAGCTCTTTAGGAGCTCGGCAAGCAGAACTATTTAAGGCAGAGCTCTTTTGGAGCTCGGCGGGCAGAGCCTCTTACGCTTCATCTTAGACGTATATTTCGCGGTTATTTTCTCACGATAATTGATGGTCTGGCTTGTACTATCAGAGCCATGGGATTTAGTATATCACAAAATATGTGCCCCGACAAGCTGACATATGTCACTATCCTATTATAATATATCAGTAACTGTCGCTTAACAGATTAAAGGTACCCAGATCCGCAATTGGGGACCATATGACATGAATGAAGATGATTGGAGGAAACTCTAACAGCTTGTACTAGGAACTTGAGGTAATTGTCATAGTAATATTACATATTTGTCCTCGGTATCAAAAATATAAATAGTTTTTATTAATCTTTCTGAAGGTGGGATCTTCACTTCCATCTTTTCAATTCGATATATCATACTTCACTCTTGACAAAACAACTGACTTGGGCGTCGGAGTTTCTTCCCGGAGACTCCCCCAACCCGTCTCCGGTTCTATTTTGCAGGCCTCGCTTGCTGGATACGGACCTAGTTTCATTGCCCGTACTTTGTTGTGTTGTTTGAGGTATGATACTTGAAATATTTTAGAACTTTATGGTTATTTCCCTATCATTTTTGTTGAGGATTATTCGACAATCCAACAACTGGCGCCGTCTGTGGGAACAGCAGTTTCGCGCTGCTCCGGCGAGCGGACGCGAACTCCCGCTCGCCGACGTCCTATCTCTTTGATTTTAGTGTTAAAATGAAGAAAACCTTAAGTTTCCGGGGATATTATCCGATAGAAAAGTCAGAAAATAAAAAATCACGGCGATGAAGCCTAGAAAGTCGTAAATCACGGCGATGAAGCCTAGAAGATTAATAATCACGGCGATGAAGCCTAGAAAGTTGTAAATCACGGCGATGAAGCCTAGAA
>JAPKLX010000047.1:1950238-1969501 GCA_026898415.1 Leonotis leonurus
CTTCTCTGTCGTGTAATATTCCTCTTCAGTTTTAGATATTTAACATCCCGTTCAATTTAGTTTTGCAATCCAGAAAGTAGAACATCGACGAGGGGGAATTCGCAGCCCCTCGTCGGAACAAAAAACATTCCCACAGACGGCGCCAGTTGTTGGATAGGATAATCCACAACAAAATAAATAATAGAAATAAGAATATGAAGGCTCCAGATAGCTTTGGAGGTCATACCTTTTTTAGAATGATAAGAACCAACCTCGCAACTGAGTCTCGATCGCGGTGGTTTCGCCTGCAAAATAGAGCCGGAGGAAGGGTTGGGGTTCCTCCGGAAAGGAACTCCGACGCTCAAGTCAGATTTTTTTATGAAACAGTCAATAGAGTATTGAAGCGTCTTAGAATGGAAGAGTGTAAGTGAGTGTGGAATAACCTGGTTGATGTATATTTATAGGATAGAAAAATGGGTAATCTGCTCTAGATAACAACCTATAACGCTTCGTACGAATTACAGAGCTTATCCAATAAGAAAAGGCCACGCATCCGGTGGGCCTATTATATTGATAACCTATCAGCAGACAAGCTGTTCACTTTCTAGTATATGTCAGAAATATCCAGACATATGTCAGATAGCTGAGACTCCACATTCGCGTGCTACCTCAGACCTCCAGTCAGACCTCGAGAGCGTGTAAAAGCTAATAAAAGTATCTACCTTCTAAAATTATTCTTAAATGATCAGAGCTTCCGGGGAGCTCTTTAGATTCCAGACCCTCATCAGGTCTGTGATTACTGAACCATTTAAGCTCTGGCATGAAACTACAGAGCCAACATCTGATCTGCAATCACAGAGCCGAGCTCTGGTCTGAGACCGCAGAGCCGAGCCATGTTCTGTCCTCATCAGAGTCAGGATCTGATATGATACATCAGAGCCGTTAGGCTCTGATCTGACAAAATATTTAAAAACATTCACGTATCTTTATATCCGGAATTATTCCTTCGGCATTTAAAATGATTTGTTAAGATCATGCTGATACTATCCATATCAACTATATATATATATATATATATATATATATATATATTATATTTATGAAAATGATATAGAGTAGTATATAATACAATATATAATATACATATAAATAAAAATATAACATAAATATCATATACTACATCATAGAAATAAGAATATATAATTTTATATACGATTGATATGATTTTTTCATTTCAACATTATGAGAATTTAGATAAATATGAATGAATTGATTTGAGAGTGTCACATATGATTAAAATTATAATAATATTAATAATATATAGATTTTCATATATATATATATATATAGTGATATATTAAAAGAATATGAATTGAATTCAATACTTGCTCGAACAAAAAAATACATAAGTTTGGTTTGGATATCATTAATTAGTATGACAAATAATTAGGAATGTTAATTTTTACGATTAGAGATAAAAGAAAATACATATAAAGTATAAAAATAAAATACATTTAAAATATCTATCTATTAATTTAGTACGTGGTTAATAATGAAGTTCAATTTCATTATATAATAATGATATATGGCCGAAAAATCATCAATTTGATTGAATTATCAAATATGCATCGAAATATACTCATTGACTAATTTTTTATATTAATGAAAATGATACTTAGATAACAAATAATAGACAATTAATATATAAATAAATAAGAAGATTATACACTATTTTATATTTATATATTATTATTTTAATAAAAGTATGATTTATTCATATTTTATTATCTATATTCTAAAATATATGTGGATTGTTCGAATAATAATATAATTAAAAGTATGTTATAATAATCATATGTAATAAATTATATATATTAAAAAAAACATTTTCCAATAATGTGAGCTTTAGAAATTTTTATATAATTTATTTTTATTAGATTTGAAAAACATATAACAGTTTGGTGGAGGAACTTTAGGACACCCTTGGGGTAATGCGCCAAGTGCTGTAGCTAACCGAGTAGCTCTAGAAGCGTGTGTACGAGCTCGTAATGAAGGACGTGATCTTGCTCGTGAGGGTAATGCAATTATCCGTGAAGCTTACAAATGGAGTTCTGAATTAGCTGCTGCTTGTGAGGTATGGAAAGAAATCAAATTTGAGTTTCAAGTAAATAAGGCAAATGAAAAGTGATTACTCTCCGTTCTCTTAATTGAATTGCAATTAATCTAATATAGAAATCTAGACATTTTCATATAATTTATTAATTTTCATTAGATTTTAAAAGATTATACATAATATATAAAAATTATTTGAATTGCAATTAATCTAATATAGAAATCTAGACATTTTCATATAATTTATTAATTTTCATTAGATTTTAAAAGATTATACATAATATATAAAAATTATTATTAAATTAGTTATCAATATATATATATATAGGATGTAGTTCATATAAAAAGTGATTTTTGGATATAAAATAGGAAGTGATCTGGATCGTTAATTTTAGTAGATCAACGGTTATAATTATTTCGGATTTAATATAATAAAATATTCCATAAATATTACCAAAAGGACATTTATGTAATTATAACATGAGAGAGAAAATAACAACTTCCATATTTAAGGTGATAATTATATTGAGTGAGAAAATATTCTCCACCGTCGTCATCTTCGTCCACTTCTGCCTCCTTCCACACGCCGCCAGCCGACCCCTCCGCCGCCATCAACTTTTTCCCCCACCTCCAGCCGATCTTTGACACCCTTTGCCTCCTCCAACGTCTCTTTGCCAATCTCCTTCGCGATCTCTCCGCAACCTTTCTTCGCTTTCTTTCTCTAGGATATGATCAGCCGCCCCTTTGTCGTCGGGTCCGAAATCCTCTCCGGCCTCCCGACCCTTGAAGGTGAATTACGTTGTTGCATTGATAACACGACAATTTGTATTGAACCAGACTACAGTTTTGCATTACTTCAGTTACATTGTTGCATTGATAATTACGTTGTTGCATTGTTGGTAAGCGTGAATGTAGAAGATTTTTTGGCAGAGAGAATAAGATTTGTTTTAATTACGTTGTTGCATTGATAACACGACAATTTGCATTGAACTGGACTACAGTTTTGCATTACTTCAGTTACATTATTGCATTGATAAATACGTTGTTGCATTGTTGGTAAGCGTGAATGTGGAAGATTTTTTGACAGAAAGAATAAGATTTTTAGATGGTCTATGCGTTTTTGCACTTATTTTCCTATCAAATTGCATTACGGACGGCTCTAGTATAATGATGTTCTCGAAATTATCGAGTTGACCAAACAAAATGAAGAAAACAAGAGGATCGGTCAAAGAGTCAAATATCGTGAATATATGCAAGTGTATATATATATGGTGAAAATAAAAGAATTAATTAGACAATTGTATTGTTAATTATTTGAAAGAAGATATGATATATAATATTGAAGTGAATAATGGTGAAGAAGTAGGTAACTGCCACTGTATTTTTCTTTTTTTACCCTTTTGCATTGCAATTTGCAATGCAAGAGACGTGAGATATAATTTGAAAGATTAGATTTAGACCACTAGATTTAATGGAATGAATGGTTTGGATTATATCCAAATACCACTTTTCACCTAAACCATATATATATATATCTAAAGCTTATCGCTATCAACTACATAATCACCTTGGTATGATTAAACTAATGACTTGTATAAATGGTCATATTCGACATTCAGCCTGACTACTTCAACTACATCGTGTCTGTCAAGTACTGAAAAT
The DNA here is from genome assembly GCA_026898415.1 of Leonotis leonurus. Lineage (NCBI taxonomy): Eukaryota > Viridiplantae > Streptophyta > Magnoliopsida > Lamiales > Lamiaceae > Leonotis > Leonotis leonurus. Next base: position 1,953,992 of record JAPKLX010000047.1, read on the forward strand.
CCGTAATAATACCTATTCCACTAGATGCTCAATCAAATTGGTTTGCAGGCCATCCGTATTTTCATCCAATGGATATAATTAAATTATATCCTAATCAATAAACCCTAGTCAGAAAGAATAACAAATTCCCTGTTTTTAGGGATGAAATATTTTAAATCAGATATATACTAAAATTATCTTTTAATCTGCACCATTGATCTAAATAATTCAAACGGTCAAGATTTATTTTTAGTTAACTCGTACAGAACCATTTTTATTTGATCTCTTCCCTATATACATACATATATATATATATAAAATTAATACTCCTCCCTCCATCCATGAAAATTCTTTACATTCTGCCATTTTAGTCCGTCCACAAAACTTCTTGACATTTCAAACTTTCTATTTATAGTAAGTAGACTCACTCAACTCATACACACTGCTTAATTAAAAACAATAAATCATGTGGGACCCAAACTCCACTCAATACACACAATCACTTAAAAATAATAAAATAGGTGGGTCCCAAACTCCACTCACTATATACTCTTACACAAAATCAAACTATTACATTAAAATCCGTACCAAGTCAAAATGACAAGAACTTTTGTGCACAGAGGGAGTATATCACTAAATATATTATATTTATTAAAATAATACTTAAATATGGAATAATATATAATACATTCTATGATATATATATAGAAATAAAAACATGATATAAATATCATATGTCTACATGGAAATAAGAATATGTAATATTACATATGATTAATATATAGATAAAATTCAAAAAAATAGAAAAATAGGAAGAAAAAAAAAGATTGAGAGGATTTTAAGAATTGAGGTGGACAACTTGGACCAAATTTGTATTATAGTATAGATATCTACTCCAACTTATTTTATCTACTAAAAAAGTCTTGTAAGTTATTTAATTTTGATGATTAGGAAATAATCTTATATTTTAATTATCTCGAGCCACATTTAGTACAATCATCAAAATAAAGCTCTTTCCTAAATCAATAAATGTGATGCGAAAGTTAAATTTAGGGGTGGCTACGCGAATTTAAGGTATTTCAGATACCTGAAACCCGATTCCAACTCGAAATATCCGAAACTCGAAATCCGAATAGACATCCTTACAAATATTTTTCAATTGCATATTTGAAATTTCTTAGTTGCAAACAATTTGTTGCTAGTTTATTTGTGTATCTCAAATTTTGTATCATATAAATCGTTCCAAATAAGTACTCCCTCTGTCCCACTAAGTATGACACTTTTTTTTTCTGGCACGGTTATTAAGGAGAGTGTATAAAGTAGTATAAAAATGATAAAGATGGTAGGATCCACAATTTTTTGAAAGAATAACTATTATTATTTTTGAAATGTCCCAAGTTTTGTAGGACATCCCAATAAGAAAAGTGTCTCAAGCTAAGTGGTACGGAGGGAGTAATGAATATCAATATTTTGGCAAATGGGTTGTGCCCGATTAAAATGGGCCTAAGTGATGGATATGGGCCTAAAGTTATGCTTCAAGCTCAATTCAAAATTTCTAATTTCTTACCAATTGGGCTCAAATGGGCTCATTCAAAATTAACTATTGAGCCTACAACATCTTACTCGTACTTTATCTTTGATTGAGCATGAAGATGTTCAGGCAACAAACCAATCTAACTAAACTACTTTATATTGTATTAGAGGTTATATCGTTTACGGTTTTAATCGAACTATAATCAAATCGTAGGTTATTGTTCTGAAAATTTAAAATCGTAATCAAATCATTGTCATGATGATTTACGGTTTGAAATCAAACTGTGTAGGCACTTGTGGTTCCAAACTACTAGTTATGATTTTGAATCGTCCAAAAAATCAAGATTAATATATTTGAAATTTAAAAAATTCTAATATTTTGATTATGTAGGCGTATCTTGTTTAACTTTTAAATTTTTTAATGTCCTATTTGTTAATTTAAAATTTTTAGTGATTATAAAAATAATGTTGATCTATCATTCTATGAAATTATATTATAAAGTATCGTTACTTTCCAACTTCAAAATTTAAAGTTTTAATTTTATTCTATTTCATTATTAATGCATTCTTATGAATTATGAAAAAATGATCATTTATAATATAAGAAACAAGTTGAATTATCACTACAAAAAACACATTTTCTAGCAACGGAATAGTGACGGAAAATTTTTCCGTTTCTAGATTTTAATGGATTAACAACGGAATTGTTACGGAATTTGTTGTTCAATTTTAGTAACAGAATTAGTGACGGAATTATCCATTATTAAAATTTGGTAACGAAATTTTCTGTTACAATTCCGTTACTAAAATTGAAAAATTCATTTTAGAAACAGAAATTCCGTTACAATTCCGTTGTTATATAGTAACAGAATATATTCCGTTGTTAAATTCTTTTAGCAACCATCAATATTACTACGGATAAATCTGTTACAATTCCGTTACTAACATCTTTAGTAACGGAATTTCTTATTTTAGTGACGGAAAAATTCCGTTGCTAAATAAACTTTTTTTTGTAGTGTATGTAAAGGTTTAGATTACGATTCTAAACGTTTAGAACCGTAACCGAACTGTTATCTACATTGTTACGGTTCAAAATTGAATCGTTAAGTACATTTATGATTCCCATAACCGATTATTACACTTAGGGGTGTAAGCGAACCAAACTATTCATGAACTATTCGAGATTTGGCTTGATAAAAGTTCGTTTCAAATTCGTTCATTTACTAAACGAACCGAACTCGAGCCTAAAGGTATTCGTTTCGAAAAGTTCATGAACATGTTCTAATATAATTTAATGAACCGAGCTTTGAATAGTTCACGAACTTTGTTAACGAGCTTGTTCACAAACCTAAAAAAGTAGCCGAGTTTCAAATAGTTCGCGAACTTTATATACGAACTAGTTAACGAACCTATCAAATTAATATAAAAATATATATATATTAACAAAATAATTTAATAAATGAGCTTTTTAACAAACTCAAACTCAAATATTTAACGAACTCGAGCCAAGTTCGAGCTCGGGTTTGAAATTACTATTAAATCGAATAATTAACAAATTGAACTCGAGCTCGATTTATTTATCTAACCGAACCCGAACTTGTTTTTCAGAACTCGAAATAAATTTGAACTTTCAAATTTTCAAACGAGCTGAATTCGAGCATGATAGTATTCAATTCAAATGGGTTGGTTTATGTCCTAGTTACACTTCAATTTCGACCGTTTTAATTTATTTGAACAACTCTAACACGTACCTTGAAATAAGTGCATACATTAAGGCAATCCCAATTCTTAAATTAATATAAATTATAATACGTGTTATTTTTAAACAACATAAAATGATAGTGGAGTAGTATTTTGTTTTTTCCATGAAGCAAACACCAATTTTTAGCAAATCTGAAGGAAAAACTAATTTCTAGTATAATCTTTAGTTGTATTGTCAACGTCATTCCTTAAATTACTAAAAACAAATTGTATGATGAAAAATGCATTATTATTATTATTATTATCAGAAAATACCATATTGTTAAAAGTTATATTAATATCATTGTCATTACTTTAACCGCTTTTTAAAGAAAAAAAGGTATAGTCATCGATCATGTAATAACCGTATCAACCGATTTCATAAATGCAATACTAATGTTTATATAATTAGGGCATGCAATAATTAAATCCCACTTCATTATATATATATATATATATATATATATATCTACTAGCTATTTTAGAAATAGAGAAGTTTAATTTTAAATATAAGTTAATCAACTATTGATTTATTAAATTGATGGTTGAGATATTTTCTAATTTCTCATATAATAATTATTTTTATATAATTCAAAACTTATATATATTTGTTATATAAGAAATACTAATTTTTATAAAAAAAAATGAGAAAAGATTCCAACCTTTTATTTTATTATAATTATCGATTGTGATTTTTATACGAATTAACTTTCATTTACAAACCAGCTTCTTTGTATTTATAGTAATAGAAAATATTTATATTATTTTTAATCAATTTTAAATAGATACAAGAAACTGTCACGCGGATTTGGAAAAATGAACTTGGAACAGAAAAACCACTACCCTTAAATTATTAAAATTGATAGTTGAGATTTTATTTTATTTTTTAAGTAAAGGTTATTTTTTATATAAATAAAAAAAAGTATGTATATGTACTTTATAGATATATAAATTGGATGTGAGGTAAGTGAATCATGCAAACAATGCTTCTTGTTCGAAATGAAACAATTTATATATAGCTGGCGAAATTTGTTCTATTGTACAGCCCATCATCATCTCATCACATGACATATATAGTTAAGAGAAGAAAACTCATTAAATTTAATTCGAGCTATATATTATCACTAAATCTTTTATATTTAACATATATTATTAAATTGCATTCTATATTCGATCATTGTCTCAATCAGTACATGTAATATATATTTGCCGCCTACTATTACACAAATACAAGTATAAACTCGGGTTTTAGGAAAGAAAAGGAGTAATTAATTTTCACCTTTTATAATTAATCATATACAAGTATTATGGAATGATTTAAAGCATAATTTTTCCCTCATTTAGTTACCTTTTCCTTCAATTTATGGGTCAATTTCGTTGCTTATACGTTAGAGTCACACTAAGTTTATATTCACACACTCAAGTCTCATGCATTAGTTGGAAAGGAAACTTGGATTTTTTTGGGCATTGATTTTCATGTACATATATATATATATATATAAAGAGGGAGTGGAAAGAAATAGATAAATTCACAAAAGTATGTTAGGACACCAGTGGTGGTGGTGGTGGTTGTGTGTGGCGGCGGCTGCGGCGGCGATGGGTGGTGCAAGGGGCGGCGACGTCACCTATGATGGAAGGTCTCTCATCATCGACGGCCAAAGAAAGCTTCTCTTTTCTGGCTCTATTCATTATCCAAGAAGCACTCCTGATGTAAGTGTTTCTGTGTGTGTCTTAATTCAATATTTTTTAATTAAATCTACTTAGGAAACAAATAATTTTTAAACAAAAGGGTGTTTTCTTTATTTTATTTTTTTTCTCAATTTTAAGTTGTGGGAATTTTGATTACAAGAGATAGGGTTGGAAATTAATATGTATGGCCATCTTTGTACGGAGGAAAGCAAATGTCTTTATATGTGTTGTTCTTGGATTTATTTATTTATATGTTATTAAATAAACGTCACGTGCAATGGAATGAAATGAAAAAGGTTGAGTAATTTCTGAAAGAGTTTCAGTGAGGAAGCAAAAGCCAACTCGTGACGTAGTACTCTACTATTTTTAACCGTAATTATTGGTGTTTGATTTGGTATATGTTTTTTCATGGGTTTATTGCAAAAATGAAGTGGTTGGTTTATAGTAATTTTAATTTATGAGAAGAATATAAGGAGACTAACTAATTAATTAATTAATTAATTAATAATTGTACAGATGTGGGGTTCGTTAATATCCAAAGCTAAAAGTGGTGGACTGGACGCAATTGACACTTATGTATTTTGGAACCTTCATGAGCCCCAACAAGGACAGGTATTTCATATATTATTATTTGATTTATTTATTTATTTCCTATTAATATCAAATATTTATCCATTCCAAATTAATTCATTTCATTGCTATGAGTTTGAATTTAGGGGTCAACACGTGATGTGTTGGATGATAGTAAGAATACGTATTTCGTGACTGCTTAATTCATTATTTAATGATGTTTATTTTGGAGAAATATAATAATATATTGTTTTTGAAATGAATTTTTCAGTATGATTTTAGTGGAAGGCATGATATAGTGAATTTTATAAAGGAAGTACAGTCACAAGGTCTCTATGTATGCCTTCGGATTGGTCCCTTTATTGAGGCTGAATGGTCTTATGGGTAATTCACTTAACCCTTTTGTTTTTATTTTTTTTTAAAGATATACTCCTCCGTCCACGAAATTTTTTTACATTTCATATTTTTCTTTTATAGTAATTGGACTCACTGAACTCGTACACACAACTTAATTAGAAATAATAAATTATGTGAGACTTAAATTCCACTCAATACACACAATCACTTAAAAACAATAAATATGATGAGTCTCAAACTCCAAAGTCAAAATATATTATTAAAACCAATATCGAATCAAATTGTAAAGATCTTTCATGAACGAAAGGAGTACTAATTATTCTATCTTATCATAGCAATAGTAGTGCATTTCTAGCATTTTAGAACATGATCCTATACTATAATAAGGTGGATCCATTTCTCAACTCAAATAGGCTTCCTAATATTTACTCTTTCTTCAATCACACACATTCACCAGACATGATTTGATATCACCCCACCTAAAATTACTATTTATACTGTCAACAAAACCATATTCTTATTATTTATTTAAGTCTGTCCATAAAAAATATACATTTTTTTTACATATCATCTCTCATTTTAAACTTCATATGTATTTTATGTTGTAGGCCTTCTTCTCCACTAAATACACATTTTCATCTTTTTCATAAAAATCGTGTCAATTTCCACATAATATAATTTTCATGGACGGAATGATTAAAATATAATAATAGTTAAAAACACTAATAGTAATACCTAAGTTATTAGTGGTACTTACATAGGGTGTAAGTGAGTCGAGATAGCTTGCGAGCTACTCAAGTAGATATGGAGTTAGAGTTCCACCTTAATATAGGATCGCGAGCATAATCGTGCAAATGTTATGATTTTAGAAATATATATAATTTATTATTAAATGAGCCTATACGAGCTTAATCGAGATAAAATTTTAATTAAACTAACAATCGAAAATTGAGTCGAACTTGAGCTTATCTAACTTTTTATCAAGTTGAGATCAAACTTGACACTTATGAACCAAATTCGAATCTGAACAAGTCAAAACTAAACTCTACTCTTTTACACCCCTAGACTTACATGGAAAAATAGGGTTCATGGACTCGATCAATAAAAAAATGTTAGAAAATAGTCATAATTCCGGTATATTGTAGGATGAATTATCATGCGAAATCCTCTATTACTAATTTGAATCACAAAAAATAATCTCTTAAACTATCAAACTCCAAATTGTAATATAAAACCCTACAAAGATATTTTTTCTCCATCCCAACCTTGGAAGTTAAAGTTAGTCCATTAAGAAATTATTACTAATGTCTCGTTTCTCAAATCATTCATTAATAATATTAATCTTTTCATTTGAATTAATTTCTATTTTTGGCTACTGTAGAGGCATACCATTTTGGCTCCATGACGTACCTAACATCGAATTTCGAACTGATAACGAACCATTTAAGGTACCTATCCACATTCATACTTGCATGTAATTAATTAATTATACAAAATATCCATACATATATTATATTTAGTTATATAGCAACGAATATTCTTATCTATTCATTATGGCAGTTTTACATGCAAAATTTCACTACAAAAATAGTAAGCATGATGAAATCTGAGAAACTATACGCCTCACAAGGAGGCCCAATCATACTTTCCCAGGTTAGAATTTCTTTCAATTTTTTCATTAAATTTGCAAATACTAATCTTTGTGAAAATTAATAATTCTTGAAAAAAAAACTTTAAATCTAGATCGAGAATGAATATCAAAATATCGAAAAAGCTTTCGGCGATAAAGGGCCGTCTTACGTGCGTTGGGCCGCAGCGATGGCCGTCGGGCTCGACACCGGTGTCCCGTGGATCATGTGCAAGCAAGACGACGCACCCGATCCAGTGGTAAGGCCCACTCTACATTGGGCCTCAATGAGCCCACATTGGCCCATTTAAAGCTTCATGTTGGTCCTATGATGGGCCTTAACGGCCCGCATGGGCCCACCAGAGTTTAATGGGCCCAATGCTAAGAAAATCAAATTAAAATTAAACCTTTGCAGATCAATACCTGCAATGGAATGATGTGTGGAGAGACATTTGTAGGGCCAAATTCACCAAATAAACCAGCAATGTGGACTGAAAACTGGACACATTTGTAAGTAAACTACCTTACCTTTACTTTGTGAATTTAAGGAAAATGAAATAAGATGTGGAGATATGAAACTACTTGTTTGATGTCATGTGAAGCTATGACATATATGGGAACACCACAAAAATCAGACCAGCTCAAGACATAGCATACCATGCTGCTCTATTCATAGTCAAGATGAATGGAAGCTACATAAACTATTACATGGTGTGTTATCCATATCCTCAAAGTTCCCGAACACCGTCTCGTCTATACTAACACGTACCGTTTTCTTGATTCAGTATCACGGGGGGACCAATTTCGGAAGGAATGCATCTGCATTTATGCTCACTAGCTACTATGATCAAGCTCCTCTCGACGAATACGGTACGCACAACACAACATGCAAGTCAAATATGTATAAAAATCCTCATATATGATATGATGTGATATTCAACTTATTTAGTTGTGATCATAATTGATAGGTTTGATTAGGCAGCCAAAATGGGGTCATTTGAAGGAGCTTCATGCAGCAGTTAAGCTGTGTTCACAGACATTACTCTATGGAACTATAACTAACTTCTCCTTAGGTGCTCTGCAGCAGGTGACACTTTTTCAAGAATTTCTCATAAACTAAACAAGTTTGGTGTTGTTTTTCCTCGATTCTCATATACGTTCGACTGTTTTTTCGTTCGTTCTCAAACTAGGCCTACGTCTATAAGGGTGAAAATGAAGAATGTGCAGCATTTCTTGTCAACAGAGATGCAAGAAGTGATGCAGATGTACAATTTCAAAACCAAACATATCAACTTCCTCCAAAGTCAATTAGCATCTTGCCCGACTGCAAAACGGTTGCGTTTAACACGGCCAAGGCAAGTACAGGAATGGATAAATTCCCTTCAACAAGTTCATTTGTACAAATCATTCGCCTTAATTCATTTTTGTGATGTAACCAACAGATAAATACTCAATATAGTACAAGAACAATGATGGAAGCTGTGAAGCTGGACTCACCGGAGATGTGGCAAGAATTCAATGATGTTATTCCCTCGTTCAACGACACCTCGTTGAGATCGGATGCATTGCTAGAGCAGATGAACACTACCAAAGATATTTCTGACTATCTATGGTACACTGCAAGGTAAATTTATGTATATGCATGTTTTGGTTAATCTTCATTCTTCAATTTTAAAAGGAAAAAATGTCACAACCATAAGTATCACGTCTATCATAGCTATGAGCAATCTGAGGAGTTGCCGTCTGTGATCAGTGTCGATTCTCGTGGACATGTGCTGCGTACGTTCGTCAACGGAGAATTTCTTGGTGAGTGTACTTACTCCAAATGGGGCACTCAAACTCTTTAGATCTTCAAGAAGCTTCAAAAGGCCATGCCACAAATTCTTCTGATTTTCAAAATGTGTAATACTTGTTTGCATAACATGTTCCAGGTTCAAGACATGGGTTCTATAGGAATCAAAGCTTCACTTTAGAGAGCACCGTCAGTTTGAAAACCGGAGCAAACAACATCTCGCTGCTTAGCATCATGGTTGGCCTACCGGTATACTTCCATCTCTTCTTACCACTTTCTTTCTTTCATCTATAGAATTATTTTCAGAAAAATCAAACTGGTAATTTTAGGATTCAGGACCACATATGGAGAGTAGGGCTTCTGGATTGAGAAATGTTAGCATTGAAGACAAAGACTTGACCTTTCTTTCATGGGGTTATCAGGTACACTTGCTTTTCCAATATTTCTTTTGTTCTTGTTCAATTTCTCATAGAATTCTCAACATGGTTTCACTTATTGTTGCTAAGGTTGGATTAGTAGGAGAGAAGTTAGGTCTTTACACAGAAGAAGGATCAAGCAAAGCAGAATGGAGCAGCTTTAACTACTCTTCTCAGCAACTTAAGTGGTACAAGGTAAGAATCATAAACATCTACAAATCAACAACTCTAAGGCTCCATCCCATGCATTCTTTGTGTATGTTATCAGTCAAGATTCGATGCACCGGAGGGGAGTGATCCCGTTGTGCTAAACCTTGGCTCAATGGGGAAAGGTATGGCTTGGGTTAACGGTGAAAGCATAGGACGATACTGGATCTCTTTTCTTCAACCGAACGGCTCTCCTTCACAAATATGGTGAAGATCAGATCACCCCTATGTCTAAACAACTCTCTGGCTAGATTCATGTTATTGCATTTACTTAACTGTTTGAAGTTGGAAATGTTCAGGTACCATATACCAAGATCTTTCCTCATCCCTACTAACAACCTTCTAGTACTATTCGAAGAAGAAACCGGTGATCCTCTACGCATATCAGTAGACACTGTCTCCATAACAAAAGTATGTGGCCACGTCTCAAATTCCAACCCGCCACCGGTGATCTCATACAAAAGGCAACGAGGGAGAAGGCCTAAAGTCCAGCTCCGGTGCCCCCGGAACAAAAGCATCTCAAACATCCTATTTGCTAGCTTTGGAAGGCCTTCAGGTGATTGCAGCAGCAGCTATGCTGCTGGCGTGTGCCACTCGACAAATTCCACCATTGTCGTGGAGAAGGTAAACTACTACTTGTTTATGAATCTTGGCATTCCATTTCAAATGTCTTAATCAAGTACTATGAGCCTTCAGTTACATGATCATTTTCTTTAATATGTCTATGTGTAGGCTTGTTTAGGGAAGAGGAGGTGCTCGGTTCCTTGGTCGTACAAGAGTTTTGGAGGCGACCCGTGTCCCGGATCAGCCTCGAAAGATTTGTTGATCGAGGCTGAATGCCGGTGATAATGAATGACTGTACGATAAGGTTCAGTTAAGCAGCACAGCCTTACTACAACACAAACAAAAAGATAAATGCAGATACAAAAGGTAGTGCATTGAATCAAACATGGTGCATATAATCAATCCATGATGGGACCAATTATATATTAACCTTAGAACAATGAGCACCTGACATAGCAGATATAAATCAACTCATTTTCAGCTTCTGCTAATATTCATTGTAATGGTAAAAGCAGGCAATAAAAGTTATGTTTGTAGCTGATTTTTTTTTCCTATTTTTCTCCACAAATATCATAATAGTAATCCATCCCATCCTTCACTTGAAGATTCTCTATGTAAATTCAGTTTGTAATTTTATGGTATAAAAGATTCAATTAGAACAATATTTTTTTTATATAATTTAAAAGGTTACCTCTTCCGGAAATGAAACTCGGTTATTCGCCTCGTTGAAAGTTCTTTGAAGATAGGGTAATATGGAATATTAGCCCAAAATTTATTTTACCAAACACTTTAAAAAACTTATTAGTTTTTATGTTTTTTTAAGTTTATGAAGTTCTGAAAAACCTATTTTACCAAACACTCCCGACGAACTTATAAACCGCTTAAATAGCTTAAAAGCTTATTTAAAGTTTATTAACATAAACATGTACAGTAAAGTAATTATATTATGAAATCAATGCACGTAGTTATTTAGATATTTCATATTCCAATTTATGCAACTGCTATTTCTCCATGTTTGAGCATAATAACTTAAATACTTATATATGCAAAGAGGAAAACCTTGCAAAACGAAAAACTACATTTAAAAAAGAGGCAATTGGCTAAAAGTATCCAATACCATGGATTACAAATGGAAAAACAAAAACAAAAAAACTTAATTTTGAATACATGAAAACTACCTAAATTTACAAAAAAAATACCCCAAATGATTATACTTTCTGGTCAAAGACAAAGATGGATAAAATATGAAGTATTCTTTATCCATGCCAGCAAGAAACATCGATTTCGCCCGATAAGATCTCATCATCCGTTTAAGTACGTTTATGCCGTCTCCCTCTAAACATCTCATGCCCCGTGTATTGAACGTATACATAATTTGTTTCTCATTTACCAGTAATTTTTCTTTTGTAGCAGAGAATTTCCTTCGTTTCTTGTACTGCCTCAATTTTGACTTGAATCTCGACTGGGTTTTGTTCTTTAATATGCCAGACACTCGATGGCAAAATAGCTTTCTGAGAAGGGAGTTCAGAGATGAATAGCAGAGTTTGTGCCCACCCCGCATACTTCCCGTATTTGCCCACAAAAGCAGCCACCACGCTATTGCAGGTTTTAGGTGTCAAGCGCGCGCCAGCCAATTCAGGGATGAGATACTTGGTGGCAATCTTTATAAGAGAAGATAAGATATGTTAGAATAGTGTATAATTTATGAGACACTGATCCAAAACAATCTATATTTCCCTCAACTAAGACAAATCTTATTGAACAAGGGGAAAAAGGCGCTGCAAGAGGCAAAAGATGAATATTCGTAGAAGGGAGAAATTTTTTACAATCGAGTATGAAAGAACAATTTTCTTAGGCACAGCTTTTGAGCTATAGCTAGAAGCAACCTCAGATAGTCTCATGGGAGACATACAGTTCTCTAAGAATTGGTTAAAAGGAATTTAGAGGTGCTAACCTTCCACACGTGAGTATCAACAGGAATGGCGTGATGCTGGTCTAAAGAGAAAAGAGCAATGCATGCAGCAACTTTCGGACCAACACCAAGTAAACTAGAGAGACCATGAATTGCCTCTTGAAGATCTAATTTACGAAGAGAAGCAAGCCACTCTCGGCCTCCTCCAGGTTTTAATTGCAAAGCTGCCACAGTGCCAACAATATATTTAGCCCTGAACAATTTTCAGGACAAATTTACAATATGTTAAGAAGATAGGAAGTATCAAAACACTTAGAGATGTACAAGTATGTACATAGGTCACAACAAAAAATCATTATCTGGAGTAGCAACAAATTGAAACATTTTGTGAGAAGGGGAAAACATCAATAACCTAAAGTACCTAGTACTTATATTAGTATGACTGTAAGATGATATTCTTCCATGTGCTATCTATAAACAACCTAATTTTCTTTCCACAAAATCAATAAGGTGAGAAGCTTGATCAGTCCTATGATAAGAAAAATGGTGGCTCCTAGTACATTTATCATTTCAATTAAAGAGAACAGTTCCTCATTCATTCAACTCTTTCCAATTACAGAGGTGATATAGTTTTATTCTTGAACAAAGACTGCAATTTTCCCAACTTTCTAAAGCCAATATAATTACTGATCATTCACAATAGGAAAATCATATATCCTAAAACCAAAATCAAGATTTACATTTCACTTGAAACATGAAAGTCACCAGCAATTGGAATGATTCTTGAAAATTAGCATCACAACGCATAAGCTGTAAAAACATATACACTCCCATAATACTTCAAAACTAGCAACTATCCCACACAACATAAACTCCGAACAAAACTAAATCATTGACAAAATTTTATCCATACCTGTACCCAAAACCAGCATCTCTAAGCTCGGCTTCCGACAGCATCGCCAGCTTCTCCAGAGACGGGAACTCGAAGAAATCGAATCCTCCCACATTCCCCAGAAATCTCCCTTTCGAGGAAATGAAATCCACCATTTTTGTAATCCTCTGTATATTGTTATTAGATGAGCAAATGAACTGAATCAAACACTCCAATGGGTCCTGCCGCAGAACCCTAGCCCCCTCCAGATACAATGCCAACTCAGCAAACCTCTCATCCGCAGCCCTAAATTCATTCCACATCGAATTCAATGAAATCCCCATGTTCAGAAAATCGAAGAGATCAATCCTCGCAGCATCCTCGTTGTCCGTGAAATGACAGTAATACCCCACGCCGCCGTCGTCCTCGAGCTGCTTGAGGGAGACGAGGTGGGGCCCGACGGCACCAGTGTATTGCAGCGGCCCGGTTTTCTTCCACCGGAAGGTTTGGCCGGTGGGGAACGTGAGCGGCAAGTAGAGCTCCACCTTTTTGATGTTGAGCGGCTTCCATTTGATTTCTACCGCGGCGGCGGTGGTGGCGGGGGGAAATGGTTGGGGATTTTGCAGAATATTGCGGCGGCGTTTTGCGGAAACGGAGGTGATGAGTTTGGTGGAGGATTGGCAGTGATGCGGCGTTGGAGGGGTTGAAGGGGGCGGAGGCAAGGGAGATTTTGGTCTTTTCATCCTGAGGATTGATTGCATGTAGACTGTGAGGGTTCCTTCGAGGGGATTCTCTACGGCGGTGACGGAGGGTTTAAATTTGAAATGGTTATTTTGTAATTTAGATAAACATAGTCAAGATCACAATTTACTTAAGAAATTTCTGGAAAATATATTTGATTAAAATAAAAGCTAATCGGGTTTTAGCAAAAACCGATTCCCAAATTCTTCAACTGCAACCCTTTAATTTGTTAAAGCAAGATGGAGAGTGTATTATTTACTGTTAATTTGTAGTATCATTTTGTACCATGTTCTTACATATTGAATACTATGGCATCACAAAATTTAACACCTACATATAGGGATGTGATGTCCTAAAGTAGGGACGTTATCAATTCACATGAATGTTTTTGAGCATTCTGCTTTTTCAGAATCTTATGTTAATTATCAAAAACGGCGAGGGAATATACAGAATCACAAGTAATAGTAGACGGGTCCTAGAACTTTTTAACACCCAAGTGAGCCTTTATCGAAAATTAAACTAGGAAAATGAAAAAAAAATGTCTGACTTAAGGAAGGCGGTACATGAGTTTACGATTACTTCATATACCTCTTCTCATAGAATCAGGGCGATGACAGTAGCTTCGCGGCAAAGGAGGGCCTATTTAGCCGACATATCAGACGAGCAGTTGATTGATGTGGATTAACAGAAGAAATATTGGTCAGGTCTCACTCATAGTCTAGAGTCGAGCCAACCAAATATTATTCAGCTGACTCGCTTAAAATATTATGGTGTTCGAGTTCGATTCGAGTTTTTGATATATTTTTTGAGTTTGACTCGAAATATAATCATCGAGTTCAAACTTCGTTTGAATGATGCTCAATAAGATTATTTACAACATTGCATATATGGAATTGAGCCTAGAGCAGCTCTATTCATTTAAAACATTGCATATATGGAGATGGTATGACTACAAAATGACATTCTAGCATAATACAATATTAAAAGTAATTAATAAGCAATTAATATTAAAAAAATTAATGATTATAGCAATTAGACACAATTGTTGAAATCTTTTCCAATAATCAAAAGAAAAGTAGAATGATACATTTGCCCCAAGTCACATTCAAGCCAAATTTTTTTTAAAAATTTAGAGTTTATGCAAATCCCTATATATACTACTAGAGTTTTAATATAATAACAAAAGGGATAATTGTCGCTAAATATATAAACTAACCACCATTTCTGATATTGCACGTGAACTATAAAATTTATCTCACAATACACCAACTATCATTTTTTAGCTAATTAATACATCGAGCTAGTTTTGGTCAAACTATTACATACGTAGACTCGAATAACACACGTGTATGTACACATCTGCTTAACACTATGCCGTTATGACCTTAATATAAACGACGTCATTTTATTCGATTCGAACCCTAAAGCAACGTCGTTTTTCTTAAGAAATAAACGATGTCGTTTATTGTTTGATTTCAAATAGGTACGTGGCGTTGTTTAGACCAGACCCAC
>JAPKLX010000047.1:1979501-1992765 GCA_026898415.1 Leonotis leonurus
ACTACTCCAAAACACGAGAGAAACGAGACCAAAAATGTATAAAACATTTATGTTAAGGCGTCTTGTTAAGTTGATGTGTACATATACATGTGTTATTCGGGTCCACGTATACAGTAGTTTGATCAAAAGTAGTCTAATGTACTCCCTTCGTCCCACTAAGTTTGGCACAATTATCTTATTTGGACACCCCACTAAGCTTGACACATTCCTAAAATAGTAAAAGTTATTCCTTTAAAAAGGTATAAACCCTACCGCCTTTATCACTCTTACACTACTTTATACACTCTCCTTAATAACCGTGCCCAAAAATTTTGTGTCATGTTTATTGGGACGGAGGTAGTATTAATTAACCAAAAAATAGTAATTGGAGTATTAGAGTAGATTTTATAGTTCACGTGCAATATCATAAATGGTGATTAGTTTATGTAATACATTAAAACTTATGAATACATTAATATTTTAAAGTTGAAAATCAATGATACTTTGTAGTTTTATAAAATAATAAATCAATATTTTATTTTTATTTTATAATCAATATATAGTTTCAAATTAACAAATAAAATGATGTTGAAAATCTCAAAAGCAAAATGATGATATGCATTATCACTGATTTTTTGGCAATTCTGAACCATAATTGGCGGTATGAAATCAGAACCGTCCTATGTTTCAAACTTATTTTATTAAGTTACTGGCAATAGGACGAGGTCGTTATAGATTAATAAGTTGACCCTAGTCGTATTCTCAAGGAAGGTTAAACAGGGCTTCATCTCTACATTGTTCAACAAGAAAACAATTAAAGAATGGGGTTTTGATTTTTAACTATCTAATTAATTATCTAGGCGAATAAAATTAAAAGAATGGAAATACGAATTATCTAGGCAGGAATAAAGAAAGCAATTAAACCCTAAGTCTAAGAACGAAGAATTAAAGAAAGTAAACATAAACATGCCTTGAATTGATTAATTAACATGATCGATAGATTTAGAATTGTGAATTGGAAATTAATCAAGAAAAGAGCAAGAAGAAAGAAAAACATAAAACAATTAAAAAAGCAATAAGAACTCATTAATTAAAAAGGAAACGATGCATTAGAAGATCTCCGGGTTTGAATCACGAACGAATCCACAAAGCGAAATTGAAATACGAACTATGAATGGGAAATCCTATACTACAATGTTTTCTCTCGTGGTTTAAAACCCTTGATTACAATAAATCACGCGTGTACTATATATATGGGGGAGAAAACTCGCTTCGCCAGCGATCACTAAGGGGTAGCGCTCGCTACCCCAACGTTATGTCCTCAAACTCTTCCGTGGGGGCTAGCGGTCACTACCCCCACGTTTTGTCCTCCCTTTTGGTTCAGGGGCTAGCGGTCGCTAGCCCCATGTTCTGTCTTGTCCAACGTGACACAAGCCAGCGGCCACTAGGTGTTAGCGGTCGCTAGGTTTGTGTTCTGTCCTGGCCACGCTTTTTCTTCTCTTTTCATGCTTTTTTCGTCCTCGTTTCTCTTCTCAAGCCTTATTATCTCCGTTTGTTGATCTTTACCTATAATGTGAAAATGTGACAACCAAGGAATCAAATAGAACAGCAACATACGACAATATCAACTTAATATGCACGAGAAACGAGACCAAAAATAGATAAAATATCATACACTTTTCGTTCTAAAACATGAACTGTTGTGACAAAAGTTCAGTTCTAGATTTGAATTCTCGAAATCGTGAACACTTCTATGTATAGATTTGATGTAAATGAAATACTCTATTGTATATCGGTATGACATCTCTTGTTGTATTAATAAGAGATGGACATATGGTATAACTGAGGTTTAAGATTTAGAGTATATATATATATATATATATATATATAACTCATATACTAAAACTTAAAATAACAATTATGACATGTGTCATTATCTTAGGTGGTGTTTATTTTGCATGATAGAATTGATTAATAAAAATAATATAATGTTCACTTTGATGTATAAATGATGAATTACTTAATTTTGAACTAATTTAACTATCCTATTTTTTAAATAATCAATCACACATTTTATAAATCTAAGTGATAGTAAACACCCTAAAATATTAGAGATATCAAATGATTAGGCATAATTGCATAATAATATAGTCGAAACACTGTACACTACAAAAAAAAAGTTTATTTAGCAACGGAATTTTTCCGTCACTAAAATAAGAAATTCCGTTACTAAAGATGTTAGTAACGAAATTGTAACGGATTTATCCGTAGTAATATTGATGGTTGCTAAAAAAATTTAACAACGGAATTGTAACGGAATTTCTGTTTCTAAAATGAATTTTTCAATTTTAGTAACGGAATTGTAACAGAAAATTTCGTTACCAAATTTTAATAATGGATAATTCCGTCACTAATTCTGTTACTAAAATTGAACAACAAATTCTGTAACAATTCCGTTGTTAATCCGTTAAAATTTAGAAACGGAAAAATTTTCCGTCACTATTCCGTTTCTAGAAAATGTGTTTTTTTGTAGTGGCAAGCATGCTTAAATTTGCATACATAATAATTTTAATATAAAATTGTGTACTACGAAAAATATAAATAATATTTGTTTGCGTTGGTCCAGTGGTAAAGTAATTATTTTCAAGTGTAGTATCAAATTCAAATCTCACCTATAACCAAACAAAACTTTAATTAAATATTTTAAACATGAAAGAATTGTGCAAACTTTTTCTACAAACATAATACACAACTACCATTATTTTCTATTTTGTAGATTTTTTTTTCCAATATTATGTTTAGAATATGCAAATATATCCCTCTTTTCTATTGTGCAAACATATCATAGCGATAAGAAAATGTAACAAATACTTATATTTTACAAGAACAAAAACCTACCTTTCTTATTCGATCAAACCTTCTGTTACAAATGAAAGGAAATTAAACTATTTTACTTAACATCACACCATATGTATCACCACTAAATCTAGTTTCTCAAGGACTGATACAATTTTTGATTTATACAAATGTACCATTTAGCCCTATCACATACTTGGTAGTAAATGGACAATCGAACGTTTCCTCAAATGAAAAAAAACAAACAAACAAAGACGACGACGACAAGGAGGAAGAGGAAGAAGTCTACTGCGGCAATGGGATATGAGCTAGATCCTCTCTATACGGTGCATTCCGCAATTCAACCCCTCCTTCGTGTCCATTTTCCATTTGCGTTTGAGCCGTGGAATCGAATTTTGTGGGCTCAATGAATGTCACAACTTTGTCTTTACGAAACATGAGATAGATAACTGATATAATATAGATCGCCATGAGAGGAAACACTAGCATTCCAATAAAAACTTTCCCCACTGTTGGCAAGTTGTTGTGGATAAGCCAATCCACAAATGCAGTGCTCAAATAGTAGATGTTGATGCCGATGATTCCAAGCCCTACGACCCACGAAAACACAATAATCTGCACACAAATGCACAAACATATAAATGATCTAACGGTCTAGATTAATCAACTCACACACGTAACGATATCGTAACACGATATTCACTTACGTATTTAGAGTTCTTGTGGGGTCCCATCTTGGTTGCGCTAGTGCTGAACTTAAGAAGTGGGATTAATGCGAAGGGAAGCTCGAACGATAGTATCATCTACAATTATTCATCTCAATAAGTCTAAAATATTTATTTCATTTGTTACTTTAGTTTATTTAATGATTTACAATTAACTGAGGTTTTACGTACCGATGCAATAATGATCAATCGACCTGCACCAGAAGAACCTCCAATTATGGAAACTATTAAACTAGGTGTTATAGCAATGCACCTTGTCATCAAGTTTCTAGTCCATGTCTTCATCTTGAGTTCCAAGAAACCCTATATATACATTCAAAATATTTGAATTAAAATATCTTTCGTACATTACTTAATAGTAACATTAATTATTAATTTGTTGTATGGTGTACCTGCATAATGTATTGGCCTGCATATGTACCAGTGATAGTAGAGCTTTGGCCTGAGGCCAACAAAGCAATGGCGTAAATAGTAGAACTTGATTTTCCCAGAACATTCTGAAAAAATAATAGTAATTATTACTAGTATAGTTAATAAATTATTCTATATATGTTATTTAATTTGTATGAATAAAATAGCGTTATTTGAACCTTGAGGAGGAAAGATGCAGAATTAAGTGTTAAGTCGCTGCAACTATCTGCGTTTTCATTTGAAAGATCATCTGCTAAGCATACAGTTCCCGAAACAGAAATAACCGCAACATTTATCAAAAATGCTATAAATAGTGCAAATCCACTCTCAATCAAAAAGTATCGACAAGCATCCTGAAATAAAAAATCAAAAAAAAAAGTTAAGAAACTCAATATATAGTCATTTCTCCTCCATATCCCATCATTTCATATTTTTATTTTGTGCAATAAAATAACAAAAAATTGTAGTAAAAGAATTATAAGGTGGCGATGTTTTTTTTTATTATTTCAAGACATAAACTAATCATAGCATGACACTCATAAATGAATACTACACGTCAATAATAGCAGTATGGATGTAGTAACATGCACCCTCTAAAAGTATAAGGAAAAAAAGTATCCCATTTCAAAAATTAAAAGTAAAATATTCCTCTAAAGTATAGCACAGACGTTCCACTGTTTATATTTACTAATTCACTTTTTCTTTTTTTATAAGTTATAAAAAAGGAAAAGAAAAAAGATAAAATTTAAATCGTTTTTTTTATCTTCTTTATTAATTCTGCAAACGACTTCTAATTAAAAAGAAAATAAAAGAGCAAAGAAATCCTCTTTTAAGAGAACAAGTAAAGAGTTTCTTACTCCTTATATTTATATATTATAGCAGAGGTCGATTTTTAATAAAATTTTATTAAATTATAATTAAGATATAATTTAATATTAATTAAATAATTAAAGATAAATAAAATTAAATTAATTATAATGACTCATGTGACTACGTGTAAGTTACGTGAAGTTGTCACTTTCATTATGAATGCCCACGACTAATGTAATTAATTTTCAATAATTTTAAAAGAAATATTTAACAATAAAATAATCAAAATGTAACACTGATTTCAACCATGCAGTCAAGTTGCATGCTAATTAAATGCACTACACTAGCCCTAGAATTGCGCACTCAAAACCAACTCATTTATTAAGAGTAGTTGAATAATTGTGTCACGTTTAATTTAACTTTTGTTAATAATTAGATATCGACATATATATGATAGATACCACTCAGAATTAGCCCATTCTATACTCACATTTATGCCACGAACCGAATTAGGTATCTTTCTCGATAGCACTAGAGCAGAGTGGAGAAAAAGATTATGCCTGCAAATATATCATTAAAAAAATATAATCAATTTTTAAATTTAAAATATTACTCCGTCCCTCCCGCTAAAACCATCCACAAGGAAAAGTTTTAAGAAAATAAAGTGTTATGTTTAAGAAAATATTTCTCGCGAGCCTATCGGATCGTTGAACTCGAACTCAAGCTTGATATATGCTCAAGTAGCTCGAGCTCGAGCTCGACTCGATAAATATCGAGTCGATTTTGAGTTTTTCTCAAATCGATCTCGAGTAGCTCGTGAATTGTTTCGACTCACTTACATCCATATTCTTAATGGGACTGTCCAAAAAGCAAACGCGACCAGATAGTAGTAAAATAGGAGTATTGATTAGATGAAAAGAAGACATACGGCATAACAAGAGCACCAAGAAGTGCAATGGCATCACCAGTAGCACCTTTGCCACTTAATTTAGGTATAAACATTCCTTTCATCACTTCTTTTGCAGGAGGCTTCACGTAGCTTAATTCTCCAAAGAAACATGCTGCCATTACAAATACTAATATTGCTATCAATAATTCCAGCTTCCTCACCTATTGTTTTCAATTTTTTTTTGGGAAAGGAAAAAAAAACATTGTTAGAAAAATATAACGAGTGATTAAATAATTCATAAGAGATCACATTTTCTAGCTATAATAGTTCTATAATTTGTATGTGTCTACTTGTCCTTTTTCTTGAAGGAAATATTCGAGTCGTACGTTGAAGAATATTTGATTTTATATATATGTACGGTAGCTTATAGATTAGACTTGTTGTCCTTTGATTATCATGATGAGGCATATAACACATTAACATTAAATAAATAATAA
The DNA here is from genome assembly GCA_026898415.1 of Leonotis leonurus. NCBI lineage: Eukaryota > Viridiplantae > Streptophyta > Magnoliopsida > Lamiales > Lamiaceae > Leonotis > Leonotis leonurus. Next base: position 1,985,669 of record JAPKLX010000047.1, read on the forward strand.
GCTCTAACCACCTTATGATTATTTTACAAAATTATATTCCAATGCATGTTCAATAATTTTATGTTGTTTTGACCCTTTTTCACTGCACACACACACACACATATATATATATATAGTTTATTCTTGTTGATTAACAATTGAAAACAAACTAGTTGCTAATACATAATATTACTTATAAACGATAAGATAAAATGGAGGTGTGAAAGTGCAGAGATTCTTTTTCAAGTTAATTATATAATGAAAGCATATATAGTTGTTGAAGATGACGACAATTGGGATAATCTAAATATTATTAAGACATATACAAAAATATCCTAATTTTTTGTTGCATGGTGCATGCCATTGACTAACAAATTCTTTGAGATAATATCTTATATAAGTAGCTAGTTGATAAGTATTCTGACTTAACGAGCTCAAAGATAACAAAATATTAATAATAGACGCTAATTTAATTATCATGGAAATTTACGACACTGTACTAACGGCACGAACGAACTATGTTCGTACCGGTAATACTATGTCGCAGAGTTTATGTTAGGATGGTACAAATGATATGAACAACTCTCACTCATTCTTATTTTTATTTTAAAGTATATATTTTTTTTAACATTAGACTAATTCGGTATATTCCTATTAAGAGTAAAATTATAAAAATGACTATAATTGATCTAAAATTAAATTATAAATTCTATTATTTGATATTTCTTATCTTAAATGACTAGTTTTGACTTTTAACCCCTTAATTAACTCAAGGATGAGAGAAGTATGCAATCACCTAATTAAAAAGACTTAAGCATGAAAGCACAAATTTAAATCATCTTACGAAATAATATATAACGACTTAAATTATGTTCTAATTTATGTAATATTAATATAAATAGTCATGAAATCCACGTAGAAAGCTAAATATTACACGATTCCCTTAATATTATAATGAGAGAGATGTGCAGAAATATAACTCTCAAATTATGTTAGAATTATATATCCGATTAATCATTTTCATATGATTCCTCTCGTCATCTCCATTGTCATCTTATCTTGTTGATTTGATTAGTAGTTGTTGACTATATGTAGTGAAGTATGAATTAATTAATTACTTTTATGTTTAATCGGCATGTTAAATCAACCAACAAGATATATATATATACGTGTTTATGCATATCTTCAAAAGTTAACTTGGCTCCAAATAAATTTATAGTGGAGTGGTTGAATATAATATAATAGATAAAATTTAATTAAGGATATAAAAATTTATTAAAATAAATGTTGAAAGAATCGCCGATTCAAGGTTCAGAATATTTAGAATCAGAATCGATCCATTTCTTACACGGTTTTCGAAACAAGTTATTGGAAACGGTTACGGTTCCAAAACTGACAATTACGATTCAATTACTGTCTGTTTCCAGCAATTACGATTCTTTGAAATACCTTTACTTTCAACACTAACATTTTAGATTTAACACTGTTTAAAATAATGTAATTTCATATTAAATGAAACGGTATCATTAAAAATAGCATATTTATATAGACTTGGATTTTTTATGTACAATTTGAAGAAGATGGCCATTTATACATGTGTATTATAAATTACTCTCTCTCTATTCCACTATTTATGATTTATTTTGATATTAGAAAAAAAAACTGTCACAATTTTAATCAAAACAGGATATAAATAGCGGGATGTATAATTTACTCCCTCCGTCCTACTAAATTTAGCACAATTCCTTTATTTGGACGTGCTTATTGGGACGGACAGAGTATAATTTATGGATAGTGAATTAATTAATCTAAAATAAAGACTTACACCATATCTCTGTAGGCCGAGCAAGAGAAGAGTACTGCACCCGGTGCAGAGAACCCCAACCCAAACTGGGATGTGAAATAATATGTTTAGTGCAAATGCCGTCCCAATCACTGTCACACAACATTTTAATTCAGTACAAACAAATCATTAATAATATCACTAATCACTAATCAGTCACTAATCACTCCACCTTATTCCGAGTCAGATAGTAAGATGTATTAATATTTTATAATGATTTGTGAGTACTTCTATTAATAACATAAATAAAATTTAGGAAAATTATATTACAACAAATCATTTATAAGAAGAAAAAGAAGTCAAAATCAAACGAACCTTCGGGAATATCAGCAGCGATAACGGCGAGCTCAGCCAGAATCCACAAGCAGATTCTAACAAATGTTGGGTACTCAGCCTTGCAAAGCTCCGACAAATGCTTGCCTGCAATTATAATATATGTCATTAATTTCACCGAAGCACTGCTCATGTAGTAATTAATTAATCCACTTCCAATATCAAATTAACCATTATATATATATATATACTAGTATTTATGAGTACTAAATAATACAGTATGTATATACATACCGGTGCTAACTCCAAGATTTGCTGCAAGAGATTGAATTATGAGAGCAAACACCAAACCGATAAGGATTACCCATAGCAGCTGCAAATATAGTATGTGTATTAATACATATAACTACTCATTATCATTTCACACATAAATATTGTCTTTTTTTCTACTTTCCCTTCCCTAATAGTAATACTATTAATAACAATTTAAACCTAAAACTCTTTAATTATAAAAAAAGCGCCAACTTTTTGTCTTTTTTTCTTCCACCAAATTTACCTTTTCTGTTTGTCCAAAAGCAAAAAATAATGGGCCGGTATGGCGAATGGCTGCAATTTTGTGTGACATTTTTTATTTTTTATTAATTTGCAAAATATATGAAAAGGTTGCCGGAATCGAAATGATCGTGTTGCCGGAAAAAGTTGCTTAAAATTGCATAAGCTTTGATAAATGCAATGCTGTGAATTTGCATGAAATTATTAGATTATGAGAAAACAATTAAGCTAATTATTAATACTTCGTAGCCATGGTTTGCTCCAGCTTGCAAATCAGTTTCCACTGCAATTAAGATAAGATAATCATCATTAGTGCCAACCACATATGTATGTATATGTGTATGTATATGTAAGAAACAGAGAGAGCTTACAATTTCCAGGATCAAGATAAGCCAATGAGACCAAGAAACCAGGCCCAACGTGCTTCAAGAAATTCTTCCACCCTGGTTCCTGTCCAAATTCATATTTTCTTAATTTTCAAATTACCAAAATAATTCAAGTACACAATTATTTTTCCATTCTTAAAAAAAATCAACATAATAATAAAAAGAAATAATGTTAAATGAAGATAGATGAATATATAATTGAACCTGTTCTTCCTCACGATCATAGTCTTTAGCGCCAGGCGGCGTCTGCGCCACCGCCACCACGCGGTGGCTGTTTCCGCCGCCGCTCCCTTGCTGCAAGCTTGCCATACTCTTGCAATTAATGTGTGACTGTATTTTTTTCTAGTGTAGGTTTGTGTACATTAATAGATTCACACCCCTTTATTTATAATGCATGGATTTAATATATTGCCTGTCCCAATAAAACCCTCTCTGTTTAATTTCCAATAAATACCTTTAATTCTTTCTTTCATTTTTTTTAATATTTAACATCCAAAATTGGGGAAATAGGAAGAAAACGTGGCTTTAGTAAACTAGTAAGTATTATTATAATTGTGATTGGCCTAATTTCTTGGATTTACATTAATGGAAATGCAAATTACTGGTCAGATTTCGTGATGAAAATTTAAAATTGCGGTAAAAATCGAAATGAGTCATGAAACTTGCCGTAGTTAATTAACAAAGGGATAGTCAAAAAAAGGTCGTTGTCTTTTTTATTTTCTAATATATATTATTCTTTTTATTTTTTTTCCTTTATTGTACGAACTCAAAGCTTAGTTTGTTAGTGTTTGGAATAGACATCTATCTATATGAATTTGATCATTCCCAAGTACTGTATTAATTAAGATCCAAAGCAACAGTTTGTCTCTGTTAAAATTACTACTCCGATGGGGTTGATCAGTGTCTCATTGTTTTTGTGTCTCCAAGTACAGTTTGTGTTACCATCAAATTTTAATTAATAATTTTCATGTTTTAGTGAAATTTTGTACATAGTAATATGTTTTATTCCACTAAAACAAGATATAAATATTTTTTAACATTTAATATTATTTTTAATTTATTATTAAGTTCATAAAAAATACTGAATGTATAGTTTTTTTTTAATTAGTTTTAATATAAATATTAATTATCATTCGTTATATTATAAAAAATTATTAATTAAAATAATAAATTTAATTATAAAATATGAAATGTGAAAAATAAAAGTTGACCAAAAAGCTCGTTGTTTAAGAATTCAGGGTGAAAGGTATATTTATGACACCATTAATTTGAATATAAACAGATGTATAGTCTCATTAATACTTTTGGTTAATAAATACTCCCTCCCTCCCACTAAACTTGACACAATTCTCTTATTTGAACGTCCCACTAAGCTTGGTACATTCATAAAATAGTATTATCTTTGTCCCACTTCATTAGTCTCAGTTTATATTGAACTGAGTTTATTAAAATAATAAAATGAGACTAATGAAGTGGGACGGAGGGAGTACAATTATCTCTTTAAAAAGATGTAGACCCTACCACCTTTATCACTCTTACACTACTTTATACACTCTTCTTAATAACCGTGACAAAATTTTTGTGTCATGCTTATTGGGTCGGAGAGAGTATTATTCACTTTAATAATCCGGTCGAATGTACCATCACATCATTAGGGGTGTCTATTTGGATCATGTCGGATATCCTAAAACAATCGTACTTGTGAATAAACCCTATATACACATATCTATCTCCTCCCTCATTATCACACACTATAACAATTGTACTTGTGGGCTAAATCTTAAAACTCTCTATACTCAATATCATCGTCTTTTTCTCTCTCACATTCTGAATTTCGTCTCCAACTCAAAATTCGCGAGGGCACCACGAACGTCAGGACTATATATATTAACCTTCGAGAGTAATCATAGTATTGAAACCGTGCATCGAGAGTTCGTCGAGAATTGCTTTTAGGGCAATGGCTAGGTCACGACATGGTAATCTAACTGTTATTGTTCTTTTTTATTTGTTCAATTTCGCAAGTCGAAAAGCTTCGATTTCCAACAAGCTTGTGAATGTGGAAAAAGCAAGTCAAGATAGAAAGTATTGATGCATAAGACCATATTGTCCATTATTGTCAATAAGGACAAAGGAGGTTGTGAAAAAAATTTGTTCATTTGTAAGGCCAATCACTTCTAAGGATAGATTTTCATGAGCTTATTGTAAACTATAGATCTGATCACGGAGCATCTGAAATCTCCAAACTTTGTTCCTATAAAAACGGTCACGTTTACGCGATAAATTAATCGGATCCATAGGAGAACACTTTATCTATATCAAAGAATCACGCCATAGCAATATGTTATATAATTCCATAGTTCAATATATTTTGGAGAGAAAAACTAAAGTTTATTACAATCATGTACTTCATCTGTCCTACTTCATTAGACCCGTTTGATTATAATATTACACTCAATTGAATATAAAATGGGTCTAATGAAACATGACAGAGGGAGTACCAAATAATGAATTTGGGCACATACTAACAATTCATCCTTCTCTTATTATCTTCCTATGAAGATGGATTAAAATTTATGTTAACCTATAATTATATTATGTCCAAAATTCAATAATTGAAGAAAATGCAATGGAAGAAGCTCTTTGTTTGTCATTGCAACATGTGAAACTTATTTTGAGACATGATAAGATGCATATAGTAGGCAAATATAGTGTCATGTTTAGTTGATGTTTCTTTATTTCCTAATACATACATGCATTCTAATTTTATTTTTACTCCTTTTAATTTACAGTGCGATTACACTTTTGTACTTCGTTAATTGGTTCTCGTCTTCGTTGGTTTAAATTGTATATACTCAAAACAATTATATCACAAGACAAAAGTTTAATTTAATTTGTGGAGTATCATATTTAAATTAATGCTTAAATTCCTTTCATTTATTTTTTGTCTAAAAAATTGACGACGACGAGTGATATATTTATACAATCAAACATATTAATATAATGTTAAATTTTTATTTGATTCGATCCGGCTTTGCATATACATCATTGACTTTACGTTTGATGTAACAAATATCCAACCAAACAAACATGAACAAACACAAACCTAAATAATAAAATTAGCCCACTTTAATAATTAGAATAAATAGCATTATTAAGTGCCTGACCAACGCATTAAACCTTGCACAATAATTATAAATTATTCAACCAAATTAGTATGTAAAGAAAATAGTCATTTACTAATTATATAAATTGTCTCTCCACTTTAACTCTCCGGCTAATACATATTTACTCAAAGTCATATATTTAGCAAATTTCTAAAAAAATATATTTTCCATGCCTCTATTTGATAATTCTAAATTTATGTTCTCCACAATTGTTATTTTTGAAGTCTCCATAATTAATTAGAGTAGTGGCATTGACTTTCAATGTAATCAATACTTACAAAAAAAATATGTGGGTGAAACGACATCACTTCTAAATTAAATAACGTAGCTCTAGTTATAAGTAATTTATAGTATGTGTTCTTATTGCAAATTTAGACAAATAGTGTGCATCGAGACAATTAAACTGTTCGATCTTAATTTTCGAGGTGAAGTTATGCGATGAGTAGAAAGTAATAACACAAGATTTACGTGGTTCGATCTTTTAAATAGATCTACGTCCACGGGGAGAAGAGAACTTTCTTATTATGAATGCTTGAGAGCTTGAAAGTAGAAATTACAGTGTGTCCCTGAATGCCCCTTTAATCTAGCTATTTATAGATAACATAGGCGGTTTACAACAAGTGGGCCGCAGTAACTGGGCTTCTGGGCTTTTGGGCCTAGCTGCTGGGCTCTATCCTATCACATCCCCCCCAAAAGAAGATCATCGACTAGGTGAAGATCTTGACGAGGTCGATGTGATTGCCGAGCTTCTTTCTGCAGACGAGGTCGAAGTACGAGTAGCCACTTCGTCTAAGGACGAAGTTTAAGGCTGTCAAGTGGCTACTTCGTCTAAGGACGAAGTTAAAGCCTAAGTAGCCACTTCGTCTAAGGACGAAGTTTTGGCTTTGCCACTTCGTCTAA
>JAPKLX010000047.1:2008119-2048533 GCA_026898415.1 Leonotis leonurus
GTATCCCCCCCCCCATACACTCAGTTTCACTCGTTTCGGGACCAACATTTTGATTCCGCCGTTCTTGAGCAATATATTCGATTTGGGTGCAATTGTTCATTTGATAAATAGAACAACAAAAAATATTCTTTAATTACGAAAATTGTTCATACAATAGTAAAGAAAAAAAAAGGATGTTTTTCTATCATACTTTCAGAAAATGGGATAGCCAGAAATAACTAAATGTTAGTTTAAAATTAAATGAAAGAAAAAAATAATTAGATTAATAAAAGGATTAAATCAAATTAAATTAAGAATAAATAAATGGATGGAAAGTGGTTGAGAATGATTAAATACATTAATTAAGTAATATTAGTATGCGGTCTAAAAAATTTTTAGAATATTTAAAATGGAACGAGAGATTATAAAATAATTAATTTAAAAATGAAAGATAGAATCTGCTCACTAATTTTTTTTATTACCATCATGTAATATAGCATTTTCTTTTTCATTTTAAAAAAATGAGTATTTTTATTTTTTAATTTAAATATATACATAGGAATTTAAAAAATCAATGCTGATCATATCAAATACTAAGTGCAATTTTATGGAAAAATAATTTACACGTCTTTGAAGTATTTAAGTTTAATATTAATTCCTAAGTGGGTTACTAATTAATAAATTATGAGATAAGTTTCTTATTTTTTAAAGAGAATATATTTAAAAGTGGCATGAATTAGGGTTGTCATATGTGAATAATTAGTCAAATTCCCCCATTGAGTTGTCGACTTGTCACTGGTTTTATAGTTTGTGTGATATTATTTAATTATTATGATGACATAAACAATGCAGGTGTCAATTTTTTATTTGTCCTATATCTTTTTTATTTGATTCCTATAATAACCCTCTCTCCCTCTCCTAAATACACTCTCTCTGTCTCTCTCGGGTGACGTGTGAACATGCATTTATGTAAATGACTCCATTTTTGTTCGAATTTGTGTCCACCGAAATTGTATTCGGACAAAGTTTAATCAATAATAGTTTTTTTTTTCTTTTTTTTTTTTTATGGCGTGCGTGTGTTGGCCTAGTGGTAGTGAGGTTAATGCCCAAGGCTAAGGTCTCGGGTTCGAGTCCTCCGTGACGCGGCCATATAATTTAATGTTAATGTAATCCAATTTAAAAAAAAAAAATAGTTTCTTTTTATATTTTATACTCATTAATGACATAGGATAAATTACAGGCAATTCTCACGCAGCTTTATATTCTCACTCTACGTAATAATAAAAAATTAAACGTACCAACTACCAAGGATAATAGATTTGTTTAATTACACTTACATAACGTTCAATTTATTTGATGAATAAATTTTTGTGATTATATATTAAAACTACATCCTTTTCACTCTTGGAAAAGACAAACCAAGTACAAATTAAGAGACCCTTCACATGCAAATTGTAAAAGTAATCAACGAAAACGGGTGGGATTAATAGGCTCGCGAATAATGTGAGATACATGGTAGATAAATAATTACTTTACGGTTAAAGTTTATTAATTAGATTATAGTTTTAAATTATTTAATATAAAATAATAATAATAATAATAATAATATAAAAAAAAATTACAATGACTTGTATGTTTGATATGACAATATCTCATCAACAGTGAGCGCAATAAATTATATCCACCACGGACGATTGAGCGGTTCTTCGCTAATCAATATTATCTTATTTTTTACAATTAATGACACGATTTCTTTATCTTTCATTTTAATTATAATATTTCTGACATAAGCTGCTCCAGCTATTTCCTGCCAAATCTATTCCAGAGTTAAATTTAATAAAAGAGAGTCAAAATTAATAACGTAACCGTTAATGATAACTACCAAATCAATGCAAATTATGCAATCTCCTGTATATACACTGTAGCCTAAATCATATTACCCTCTCAAAATTAGAATGGTAAATGAAGATTGGGTTAAGTGTTTGTTCGGATGTCAAATTGACAATAAACAAGTCGTGTTTGAGTTTTATTTCAATCTCAATACTATCACTGAGCTTTTAGTTGAGCTTCAAGCTAAAGTAATTCGTTTTTTAAAAGAAAAAAGTTATATGAGCTCGAACTCAAATTTGAACCAAACTCGAATTTGAGATTGAAAATTATTAATTTGTATATCAAACAAGCCGAATTCGAACTCAAACTCGAAAATCATATTATCGAAGTTTCCATGAGTTAGAGCTCGAGTCGAGTTTGAACAGAAACCGAACACCTTAAAATTTTAAGCGAGTCGAGTTGAGTCGAAGCGTGCCCAGCCCAACCTAGCCAAGTATTACAATTCCTACTCAAAATGCATGTTAAAATTCTTACAATCGAAATAATTTCTCTTTTAAAAGCTACTCCCTCCTATTCATTTTAAGAGTAGTTTGAGGCTTTCTAATTATTTTCATTTTAAAAGTCGTTTTAGTTTCTTGACCCATTATTGCACATATGGATTCAACTTCTTCATTCATTAGTTAAATCATATTAATTGCATGATTAAAGATTTATTATTATAAATTAAGATTAATTTGGGGAAAGGAAATATTTATTAATATTTGTGCCAAACCTTAAAACAACTTACGATTTGAATAGGAGGGAGTATAGTTTAACTATGTATTAAGAAAAAATAAATGTGCTCTGAAGTTGATCCTTCTTTGCTGGTAAGTTGTTTAAGTTGACTCCATACTCGTTTAATGCTAATTTTTAATTATTTTTATCTGTTTATATATATTGTAAATAAAAGTTAATATTAATTATATATGTGTGGAAAAGGAATTAGTCAATTGATCTGTTTCAAATTATTTTATTAAGTGGCTCGCAATAGGACAAGATTATTATAGATTAATAAGTTGACCATAGTCGTATTCTCAAGGAATGCTAAACATGATTTTATCTACGTTGTTCAACAAGAAAGCAATTAAATAAATGAGGTTTGAATGATTATTAACTAAATTAATTAATTACCTAGGCGAGTAAAATTAAAGGAATGGAGAAACGAATTATCTAGGCGAAAATTAAGAAAACAATTAAATCCTATGTCTAAGAACAAGGAATTTAAAGAATTGAATCTTGACATACTTTAGTTTGATTAATTAACATGAATGAAGAATTGATATTCAATAACTGAAAATTAATCAAGTAGAAAGCAATAAGAAAGAAAGACATAAAACAATAAAGAAAGCAATAAGAACTTACTAATTAAATGAAAAATCAATGCATTAAAAGTCTTTGAGTTTGAATCACGAACAAATCCACAATTAAATTATGGAACGAACTATGAATGGAAATTCTAAACTACTGTGTTTTCTCTCGTGGTGTAAAACCCTAGAAGAGTTTAAATAGGGGAAGAAAAATCTCGCCAGGGTAGCGCTCGCTAGGGGGTAACGCTCACTACCTTGGCTCTCTGTCTGCAGGCGAGTTGAAGGGGGCCAGCGGGCGCTAGGGGGGTAGCGCTCGCTAGCCCCCCTCTCTGAATCTCCCAACTTCGCAGGGGGTAACGAGCGCTACCCCACGTTCTGCCTATGCGTTCTGCCTGGGTGTCCTAGTGATCACTAGGGGGTAGTGATCACTACCCTTGCGTTCTGTCTTCACTTCATATTTTTGTGCACTTCGGTCCCCGTTTCTCGTTTTAATGCTTACAAACTTCCATTTTGTCTTGACTCCCGACCTACAATATGAAATATGGAACGAGAAGATAAACTAGAACAAAGAGTATGAGAAACAATTAAAAATAAGATATCAAGGACCAAAAATACGCGAGAAACAAGACCGAAAATGGGTAAAACATGATCTAACATTATTGTTGATTATCATTATTGTTATTATTAATTCTCATTAGGGTGTCAATTAGTCCAGTACCGATTATTTGAAATTCTAGGAACCGATACCGAAAACGATTTTTTTATCGGTTAACTGGTAACAGAAAATATTTTTAAATAAATATAAATATATATTTTAATATTTAATTGTATAAACCAGTACCCAGTTCGGTACCAGTTATTTTCAAAAGTTAAGAACTAAGAACTGGTTGTTTTCAAAAGCTAAGAACCGAGAACTAGTTAATTTAAAAAAAAATCAGTTCTCGATTCGGTACTGATTCATCTCGAGAACAGATTAACGATTGACACCCCTAACTCTCGTTATTATTAAATGGAACTTATTGCCACACTCCAATTGAAGGGTCGGAATTCATAATAACAAATCTATTGAGGAATAACTTTATAGTATTATTTTGAACTTTGACATGCCAAGAGTAGAGTTTTAATAATATATTATAACTTTATATAAGAATATATGGTTAATGGAAAATGGGAGAGAATCAATTTCGAGAGCGATTCATTATTTCCCGTTTGAAATTTAGTCTATTTATTATTTTTAAATGATTGTGTTATTGAATGTATAAAATAGAAATTGTGTCTCAAATAATTTATTATTTTTATTAAGTTCGTTACTAAACTCGACTTGATAAAAGTTTATTTTTAAATGATTGTGTTATTTGGAGCTCGACTCGATAAAAGTTTATTCGAAGTTCGTTCGTTACTAAACGAAACAAACTGGAGCCTCCAACCAAGCTCGAATAATTTTTCGAGCTAATCTCGAAGTTAATGCTATTCGATTCGAAAGGTTCGCGAACACGTTCAAATACAATATTTTATATTAATTAATAAAAATGCAATATTTTATATATAATTAATAAAGATATAAAGGTTTGCGAGCTGATAAACGATTTCAATATTAAAAAGTTAACGGTCCCCGATTCACTGGTACCGAACCGCATATCGATTTATTATATTAATTAATAAAATTAAAATATTTTATATATAATTTATATTTTATGTTTCTAAAAAAATAAATATTTTTTATGTTATAAAATATTTATCAAGTTGAATTTTAAAATATTTATATTGAATTATTTTTAGGAAATATTTATGTGAATTATTATTATCTTAAATATTGATATTTTATAAATATTAAAAGAAAATTAACATTGCAATTTTTTTAAATAAAATTGGTTTTAACCAGTTCATGGGAAGAACCGGTACCACATCGATCGGAACTCGGTAAAATAAACATTCCGGTATCTGGTACTAAAAAAGTTTGCTTTTTCGATTTTAGATAATCGATTAACCGATTTCGATTAATCAGTGTCGGATCGGTTGACACCACTAGCTCTTTTCATATGATTGTGTTATAATTTTAGAGTGTTTTTTAGAACAATATCTATTAAAACCGAACATCTCTTAGTATAGTGTGGTTTGGGAACGAACCAACCGAAAGCTAATGGACAAGTAATGTTCACCGGCAAAATATGAAGCAATTGTTGATGCAGGTGATACAGAGCGGCTCATATAAGCCTTGAAGGCCGTATAATAGATAAATGAACCGTAAACACCAAAATGAGAAAAATGATCATATTATACAAGTATGAGAGTACATATTAAAGGATAATTTAAATAATATGATATTGGTAATCATATAATCAACGTGTATCTTCTTTTTTGATGATCATTTCATATAAACTCTAAAGTTAAATGAGTTTGATTTGAGATAGAACTAGAATGAGTGACCGAAATCGAACGAGGATGAGTGACAAGACACATTAGAAAGACTCTAGTAGTATGTGGAGTAAATCGTCGTTACAATATCTATGAGTTTTTATATTAGTAAGTAATTCATACCAATATCATTTATTGAAATGAAGAGAGCCTAAAACAAGACTTAAAATCAAAGAGTTTGAATATAGATTATGTTTGATATTGATACTAGTAGTTGTGATAATATTGATCATTTTTGACTCATCGAACCAAGCCCAAGTTTCTTTGAGTAGCATTTTATTGGCCAAGCCCAACACTAATCAGATAATTAAACTTTGCATTCTTGTCTCAAAATATTCCTTTTCTTTTTCGTTTTTCCTTCAAATTATTATGGTCTTTTTAGTTATGGAAAATAGTTTTGAGTGTTGATTAATTTTCTTCTTCTTACAATTGTTATCATTGGATCAACTTTATGTTACTATTTACTTTGTTCAATTACTTCTTTGATTATTGGAGTCGGTGTGGCTGCTTTATTTGGAGCTCTTTGGCGTATGGTGACATGTTATTGTTGACACTAAATATATTTAAAAGGAGCTTATATGTTTTTTAAAACAGTTTATAAGTTGTTTAATATTTTAAATAAATTTTTTAAAAGTATTTGACAAATCAAACTCATTCAGAGGTTATAAGTTGTAAATATAAGCTTTTAGAGCTTATAAACCGTTCAAAAAATAAGTAACTACACCCCAACTTATTTCTTCATAAACTTATAAGCTGCAACAAAATTACATAAATAACTTTATAATATTTTGTTATTACCAAATTTACCCCAACAAAATCAGCTTATAAGCTCATTTATGTAAAAATTTATGATGGGTTGTGTCTTCAAGTTGCACATTACTTTCTACCATATCGTTATACACGAAATTTGATTATAATATTCATCTAATTTTGAACCGGTATGAAATTGATTCAATTATAAAATTATGAATAGTCGTCGGTTCAACTGTTCGTAGACATTGCAATCTACACCTTTTGTTTTATATATTCATATATGATACATTAAATACTATTTTCCAACTCACTTCGTTTACAAAAAAATGTATTTTTATTGTTTGTTTATGTCGTCGACTAAAAATATGTTATTTCTTTATAAATATGGTCCCACAAAACACTCACTAATTATTTTAAATCTTAAATATATTTTAATTAATGGGTCATTTCTTCATCAAAAATATACTTTACAATTATTTTTTTAAATTTATGTCGACTCTTTCACAATACACTTTATATGAACAAAAAAAGTACAAATCCTATTTTTTTAACTTCCGAATACGGGGATAGATCGGAGAAAGAAAATGAAAAAAAAGGGGAGAGGGGGTGAGAAATTGAGATATAAAGTGTATTACTCCTATTAATCTATTTCCACGTTTCACAAAATTATTATCATTTCTCTCTTATTTTACTATTTTGATATGTATATAAAATTATTATCATTTTTTCCTTCAATTTTTAGTAAGCTGAACTTTTAACGTGATATACACAACTCAATTAGTAACAATAGATCAATTGAAACTCAAACTCCACTTAATCCTAAAAAAACAATTTAATTAGTAACAATAAATAAGTGATAGTCAAACTTTCACTCGATAAACAATACTCAAGATATACAATTCAATTAACAACAATAAATCAAATAAAACTCAAACTGCACTTAATAAATAATATTCCTTTACTAAAATTACTTAATTTAACACATATAACGAGTCAAATTAAATAATAATTTCATATACCAAACAAGTATATTTATCAATTCTAAAGATCTTCTCATTTCATTAGAATCGGTACCAATTGCACACTAATATGCAATGTCATAAGAAACTATAATATTCACCGTTTATTTTATTTAGGGAAACATATAAAATGGGAGTAACATGTGCTCTCAATTTCGCACACCGCTCGTATTTATAATCTACATGGCTCTAAAATAACCCGAACCCTGCCCAGTCTGCATCAAAAACGGGTTGGGGCGACGACCCATAGGAGGGGATAGAAGGCGACGAAGGAAACACCGACTTCCTAATTGAGACGGATCGCCTCGACAATACCTCAAGATTCGAATAGTAGTCGGATTCGTATACGGGTCTTGGGCACTTATCTCTATTCACAATTTTCAGCTTCACTAAAGGAGATGGGAAACATCCGGCTGATGAAACCACATCGGGTCGGGCATGACCCGGGTACCCGAACCGGTCAGATAATGCACGTGGCGATGGAGATGACCGGAATGAGCGGGACCGGGTTTGAATCCGGGGCTCCTTCGGGGGCTGGAAGCATAACCCGGCTGGTGGAGGTTTGAGTATCGGTGGAGTTTGCTTGTGCTTCCTTTGGTGCGGCTTTTCGGATCCGGGTTCGAGCTGGCGCCGACCCGGTTGGGACTGGAGCTTGGGGACTCCGGGTCGGATCTCCCATTTGAAGGGAACGGATCCGGGCTTCTTGAAGGAATCATCTACTTTCATTTTTTTTTGTGTGTGTTCCTTTGTTTTGTTTGAGAATATAATGCTTCTTGTTTGATTGATAAAGTAAGAGTGGAAGTTCAGTTTGTTTTTAGGATTGGAAATCAATTTATAGAGAGACTATAGATTTTGTCATTTGAATTAATGGCATGATCATAGGCGTAGGAAGTGGGAGTTGGTGGGGCCCTCTTTGAAGTTTATGAACAAATTACAAAATCACAATTTATGTATCATTAATTGATGAGGTTGATTTTGCAACAAAAAAAATGGATCTAAATACCACCACCTAATTTATAAATAAATGTAAGTAAGAGAGTATTTGATTAAGCTTATTTTAATGAATTTATAAGTTCTCGTAAAAACTTATAAGATTATACCTTAATAGCTTATAAGTTGTCAAGGTGTTTGAATAAACGAGCTTGTAAGCTCTTTTAAAGACTTTATAAGATGATAAAGTGTTTGACATTATAAGCTTTTCATATATGATTTTTTTTGTGATAAATATGATAATAATAAAATATTATAGAGTTATTTATGAAATTTTGTTCCAGCTTATAAATTCTTGGAAAAATAAGTTGAGTGCATCTACTTATTTTTTGAACAGTTTATAACTTTATAAGTTTTAAGAACTTATTTTTACACCTTATAAGCTATCAAAAAACTTAATTTGTCTAACACTTTTAATGAACTTATAAATTTCTAAACAACTTATAAATTATTTTAAAGTGTTTATAAATTTAGTCAAACAATCCCTAAATTTGATTTAGCATGTTACCATATTTCATGCAATAAATCCAAAATGTGGTGCTCAATCATCAATGAGTAAATGTTGTGATTTCTTGGTGAGATTAGGTCTCTATTTATTTAATGTGTTTTACTTATAGCCTCCAATTTGCTTGTGAGTGAACTTCATGACTTAAGTCCTAAAACCCATTTTAAAGAAATTTTAAATGTTAATACCAAAAAATAAAATGTACTTATACGAAAATTAATAAACTATCTTTAGAAAGTTTAAGAAATTTGTAGTTATTATTCAGAATTGCAGTATTCTTGTTGGGTCTATTAATTAAAGTGGAAAATAAGGGCATGCCTTTGAAAATTAGGCATCAAGTAGAGAAAAATAAATGGCATGTTGAGAAAGAAGATGTGATTATGATAATGCAAAATGATTTTGTATCTCATGCTTAGTCAGAGCTCAAAACCATATTGAAAAGTCATGCGTGATGTAATATTTTAATATGAAATTTTAGTTAATTTTTAATATAAATGAACTTAATTCGATTTTTAACAAAAGTTCAACTTTTTTTTTTCTTTCTAAATCGAATATAACATTACACTATATTAGTATCTTTGATAATCACTTTACAGTTTACATTGCTTTTTGGAAAAAAAAAATAGTTATGTATGCAAAACAACGGTGTAGACATTTGTTGTTGATATGTATTTTAAAAATTAATTGTACTAACTTTTTAAAAATAATGTAACATTTTAAATTTGTTCTTTTTTCTAGAGATCAATTTTATTCATAATGATCAACATTGAGCAAAACTGTGAGAATTTCTTAGTTAAACTTAGTCATTATTCATAAAAGAGAGAAAATATTTCTTGTTATAGCTCATTCAATTTGAATAAATGGATATAATTTAAAAATTATTGTTGAAATAACAAAAAGAACAGGATGTTCTCAAAAAGTATCACAAATTGAAGATAAGAATAGCTTGAAATCAAAGATGGTTTCTATTTTCCAAATTTCTAAGAAATGGCATAAATTAGACACTCCAACGAGAAATTGAACATACAAAATCTTAATTCATAACCAATAATCGTTGCTTTGCACATGAATTTATTGTTTGTTGACTAAAATAAGGATTCTTATACTATAGGTAAAATTTAGACACTTAAACCTATACCCTAATAATATGATTTAGGTGTTTTTATTTAAATGTTGAACAAAATCAAAATATTGCGTTTAAAATCAAATACCGAATTATTAAACTTGATTTATGCAAACTAAATCATGTTTAAATTTTAAAATCATAGCTAACTACAAATGCATACAAACAACATTTGATGCAAGAAAATTTAACCATGTTATTCCCTTCTCACAATTTAGGGATGACAATTGGATAAGACAGATATGAGGCAATATACATACCGATACAAGCAAACTACAATCTATTTATGAATCTTTTCGTGCGTATTAAATTATTCCACCATGCCACCCATGGATATCTGCAAAACTTGCCACTTATCGGGTATCCATTGAGTACTCATCAATCCGTCATCAGCGGATATTTATTATCCGTGAGAGATATGATTTTAATATTTAAGATAAATTGAATATAATTTAAGGTGATATTATTATATAATTTTATAAGTAGGAGTTCAGTATTCGAAGCTAATTTTTTTCTTTTTTGGGAAAGTAAACACTTTTAATGTAACGATTCAATAAGAAAACATGTTCACTTTTTAACGGAACGATCAAATAAAAAAATATGTTCACTTTTAATGGGACGGACGAAGTAATTATTAAATGGGTAGGCGGATATTTTGTGGGTCAAATATTTGTGTGTATGGATAGCAATTCATATTTATAACCGCAAACTAAATGGATATTAGATTCTACACATGAATCAACTCGTAAATATTAAATACTTCTCAAATCCACACCAAATAGAGTCGGTACCACAAATAATTTGTCATCTCCAAATTTCCATTCATACTATTTTATTTTTTTTCATATTTAAAGTGTTCAAGCATAATTTTATTAAGTTATTGGGCCAATTAAACTTAAATGTTTATGGAAAAGTTTAATCTAAACATAATTTTTGATGATCTTATATTCCTAAACAAATATACACAATAACGAGCTGAGTTTAAACATAATTGTTAAATTCAATACAAAAAAATAATAAATATAAATATATTATAATTATTTTCATTGGGTAATTAATTGAATAATGAACATTATGAGTACAAATCTTGTTAAAAATATTAAGTATACTTCAAAAAGAAATTATTTGATTAACCAGGTCAATCAACTCATTTTTTGAACTACCCTTTCGAGTTTGGATGATTAATTGAGCGAATGAACCTATCAATTTTAAATTTTAGACTAAATTGATGTCCTTACTCATAGACTCATAGTTAATAAAATTCATTTTAGTATAACTAAATTGTTGCCCGTCGAAATTCGACGGGATTAATATTTTATAAAATTTATAAAAGTTTTTGACATCATTTATGTTGATTTGCTAATGATACTACTTATTCATATACTAAATATATATAATAAAAACTGTTAATTATGTTGATTTGGTAATGATAAAATTTGCAATCATTCTAAAATTAATAAAAAAATAAATTTTCAAACTTGATATATATATATATATATATATATATATATCATAAATATTAACTTGTACTAACAACTTAATATTTTTTTTGAATATATTTGAATTTAATTTATATTCTCATATTCGTTCTAAAGTAAAGTAAAAATGATTTTAATACTCATTATTATTAGAGGTGTTCAAAAGAATTGTAATCGGCAGTTGTAGGAACCAAATTGTCAAAAATTATTAAAATTTTGAATTGCAACTATATATATGGGAAGCAGTTTGGTTTTGGTTCCGGATTCAAATGTTCTTAATCGTGAACCAATTGATTTCGTCTTACTCCCATATAATAATATGTGTTATAAATTCGAATATATAAAATATATATAAATAAATATTACTGATGAAAATAAACTATATTTGAATATTCATAAAAGTTAGTACGTATGTTGAAGTTACATTATAATGTATTTTTCATAAATAACCCTTAAAAATATTTACCCACTCATAGAAAAAGTTAGTACGTATGTAATAATGAAGTTGAATGTCAATATCTAATAATGATATACAACCAAAATTCATTAATTTAATTGAAAAATCAAATAGGTATCAAAATATAATCATTAAATATTTTTAATAATAATGAAAATAAACTCAAATTATATTATCTTATTTATTTATATGCATATATATATATATATATATAATCCGATTACAAATTAAATATATATACTCGTTTTTTATTCAAACATTATATATAAAAAATGAGAAAATTTGAAGTCATGTATTAATTTGATATATTGTAAATGTGAAGATAAAATTTAAAAAATTGTGTATGTTTAGGTGTCAAAATTCATGGTCTAATTGTGAAATTGAGAATAAAATGACATAAATTGAATTCAACACTTTTCCGAACAAAAAATACATAAGTTATATATCTTTAATTATTATGATATATAATTAGGAATGTTAATTTTTTATTAAAGATTAAATAAAATACATGTAAAGCGTAATAATAAATACATTTAAAATATATACCCATTAATTAATAACTTAATATGTTGGGTAATAATGAAGCTCAGTTTCATTATCTAATAAGGGTATACGGTCAAAATAAATTTTTATTATTTTTGAAATAATATATAATCTAATATAGAATATATAAATAAATAAGAATATTATATACTACTATAATTTTATATTTATATATTATTATCTTAGTGAAAAAATATGAATTTTCAATTTTTATTGTTTATCTTGAAAATTGTATGGATAATTAGAATAATAAGATAATTAAAAATGTGTTATAATAGTCATATGTGATAAATTATAAATTATAATTATTTTTTGTTCAAATAATGTGAAATCTAGATATTTTCATGCAATTTATTAATTTTCATCAAATTTAAAAAGATTGTAGATAATTTATATAAATTATTATTTAATTAGTTATCAAAATATACATACCAAATTAATATATCACTTTATATATATATATATATTATATTTACAAAAATAATATAGAGTAGTATATAATAAAATATATAATATACATAGAAATAAAAATAAAAAATATAGCATAAATATCATATACTATATGGAAATAAGAATATATAATTTTATATATGATTAATATAATTTTCTAATTTCAAAATTATGAGAATTTAGATAAATATGAATGGAGTGATTTGAGAGTACGACATAAAATTAGAATCGTAATAGTATTAATAATAATATATAGGTTTTCATAAATATATATATAATAGTGATATATTAAAAGAACATGAATTGAATTCAATACTTGCTCGAACAAAAAAAGACATAAGTTTGGATATCTTTAATTAGTATGACAAATAATTTGGAATGTTAATTTTTTTCGTTTGAAGATAAAAGAAATACATAGAAAGTATAATAATAAAATACATTTAAAATATCTATCTACTAATAGATAACTTAGTATGTGTGTTGGCTAGGTAAGCGTCCTGTAGTAAGAGGAGTAGTTATGAACCCTGTAGACCATCCCCATGGGGGTGGTGAAGGGCGAGCCCCAATTGGTAGAAAAAAACCCACAACCCCTTGGGGTTATCCTGCACTTGGAAGAAGAAGTAGAAAAAGGAATAAATATAGTGATAATTTGATTGTTCGTCGCCGTAGTAAATAATGAAGTTAAATTTCATTATATAATAATGATATTTGGCGAAAAATCATCAATTTGATTGAATTATCAAATATACATCGAAATATACTCATCGACTATTTTTTTTATATTAATGAAAAGGATATTTAGATATAAAATAATATACAATTAATATAGGACATATATATAAATAAAAATATTATACACTTTTTATATTTATATATTATTATTTTAATAAAAAATACAATTCATTCAATTTTTATTATCTATATTCAAAAATATTATATGTGGTTTGTTCGAATAATAATATAATTAAAAGTATGTTATAATTATATGTAATAAATTATATAAATTAAAAAAAAATATTTTCAAATAATGTGAGTTTTTAAATTTTTTATATAATTTATTTTTATTAGATTTGAAAAACATATAATCTAATATAGAAATCTAGACATTTTTATATAATTTATTAATTTTCATTAGATTTTAAAAGATTGTATATAATCTATATAAATTATTATTAAATCAGTTATGAAAATATAAATATCAAATTAATATATCACTATATATATATTATATTTATTAAAATAATATTTAAATATGGAATAGTATATAATATGATCTATAATATACATAGAAATAAATACATAACATAAATAGCATATGCCTACATGGAAATAAGAATATATAATATTATATATGATTAATATATAGATAAAATTCCAAAAATCTAATAAAATAGGAAAAATTAAATAGGAGGCTGAGAGGATTTCAAGGGCTGAGGTGGACAGTTTCACCCGAATTTGTATTATAGTATAGATTATGACAAAATATTCGTTATAAAAACTAAGTAGGTGTATTTTTTATCTTTTAGTTTTAAATGATATTTTTATCTTTATTTTATGAAAGTGAGTAAATATACCTATTACCCTAAAATATTTTATACCCTTAAATATGTCAATTTAAAAGAATTAATAAAATAATTTTAAAATAAAATATGCAATGCACTTAATGAGATCAACGTCTATGATGTAATTTTAATCAATACATATAGAAATAATTTTATTTAGTCTATCCATTATATATATTGATTAGCATAAAAATAAGAAATAAAATAAATCGACCAATACACAAAATTGAAAAACTCAACGTGATTAGTGCATACATTATAAATTAAAGAGTTAAATGTATGTGTGGTGCCTTTTATATTTTGCAAATTAAATTTCTATTTCATTAGAAAAATATGATTTAATTTTGTAAAAAAAAATATTTAACACATGCACTGTACGGCTATCCCGAATTTAGATAAAAAAAACATTTTATTTAGGTTTTGGGATAAATTTGCTGCGCAATTCAGATCAAATATTGCCGGAATCTCAAATCATAGAAAAGTTTAAAATTTATAAAATGCCATATATTCTCTAAGCTAGTTTTTACTTACATTGATATGCTAGAATGATAAAATATAGAATTGATTATACGAAGAATAAAATTATTAAATTAGTTTAGTCTCGAAAAAATCATGATTTATCCATCAAAATAAATATTAGATTAACTTTGTTTTTATTAATCAATTATATCATTCGAAATAAACATTGTCTAAGAAAAAACCGAAGTTTTTTTAATGCATTCAACCCTAAATTAAATGGGAAAAACATCAGTCCTCAATATAGGGAAGAAGTACTAAACAAGTATTGAACTAAACGTGGTGCTAGACTAGAGTGCTTAGAATTTGAATTAATTAATTAATAATTCTACCCAATTAGGTCTTCATGTAAGGTATGCAGTATGCTTAATAGTCTAATTCCCATATTTCCATCCTAATAAATTAAGCTACCCAAAAATAAACTACACTAAAAATGGTAGCATTGCGTTTGAATTTGCTTCATTATTAATTCATTCAATTAGGAAGATTCCAAAAACTCCAACGTATATATTATTAATAAGTAGCTACAGCTAAATCCATTTACACCCATAAAACATGCATCAGTCAACACGAATATGTTCAAATGTTCAACCGTCCACTGTGAATGGATTAATACGCCACTTTCCAATTAGAATTTATTGATTATTATATACTTTAATGTACATGTTAAATTATATACACCTGAGGAGGTGGAATGATCACCAAAATTTTAAAAATAAAACACAAATACAAAAACAGAAACCATTGATTTTTTAAAATTGAAATATAGTAATGAACACAATATATTTCCATATAAAGCCCATAAATTCAAATAATCACTTTGCAGTAATATCCAACAAATTATTTTGTCATATTGCAATTCTTTTGTTTCTAGGACATGACTTGGGACTTAGTGAAAAATTAAAATAGTTTCCCAATAAAGATCCTCAAATTCGAATTCAAATTCAACAACACTCCGCAGGTCTAAATCCACACAGCCGTGACCTCACCGCCCAACCAGATCACGCCACGTAAGACCGTGTCCCGTCCTTCACTCACCTACGAATTAAACAGTACAGCTCCCCGTGGGCCCAGTCTGTCCGCTCCCAACGAATACCTTTACTTGATCGAACGGCTGAGATCAATCCGAAATTCAAATCTACCATTTTCCCTCTTTGCTCTAAAGCTACCATTTAATCCATTGTATTATTAATATTCAATCTTCATCACATTTTTCAGTTCATTCGCATTCAAAGCCTGAATTTCTTTCCCCATTTTACTGCAATTACCGACCCTGATTTTGTGCGGAAGTAGTTCCTTTTTTTTTCTTGGCATTGCTTCCGAGGTTCGATGGCGAGTGCCGCGGGAGTGAGGAGGTCGACGACGTCGTCTCTGGCCAAGCGCCACGCTTCTGCCTCCGAGAATGTTGGCAAAGCGGCGCCGTCCGCCGCCGCGAAGAAACGACCGGCGCTTGCTAATGTCACAAACCAGAGGGTCGGATCCGGTACTTTCGGTTCGGGCCGGGCTTTCGCTCCTGAATCATCCAAAATTGTACGTGTAAAGCTTACGAGTTCGGTTTTTTTTTTTTTTTTTTCAGTTCTTACGTCGTGATGTGGTTCGGCGTTTTAGTTCTTGCCCTTTTTTGAAGGTTTTGTGCGATTAAGGGTTTGGCATTGTGATTTCTACTCAATCAAACCCTTTTAATCGTATCAACTTCCGTCACTATACGTGCATGGTTTCTTGGGAGAGATGTTATTGACTAATTGGTTTATCTTGGCTAGTTCGTCTTTGGATTCTTGTTTGATTCAGTAAGATTCTTGGTGAATTCATTTCTTTGAATGGATTTCAAGATTTGAATTTTCCGGATACTTTTTGGACGTTTTACTTTTTCTTTGTTAAAGGTATCGGGAACATTTACCAAGCCACCTTTAGTTTGTTGAATGGGTTATAGAACTAGGTTTTGAATAGTGTTAAAGCATGCCTTTTTGGATCCCACTATTGAAGGATTACCATTCCTAAATTTTCTTTCATCATGCAAAAACAGAGAATGTCTTTGATACTGCAAAAGCTTAAGTCATTTCTTGAATATCACATCTTGTAATTCCTCAAATTACTTCATGAGACTAACTTGATCAAATCTGGGCATATGTAGGTGCAATGTACCACCAAAAACGTGAGCATAAAGAAGGCATCCTCTGTTTCCACAAATGCAAGCTTCTCTGTTGTTTCCACAAAACAAAACACCATTGCTGCGGGTAGATCTGCACCTTCAAAGAAGATCGATGTAGCACTACCTAAGGCTGCGGCTGCAGCCTCCATCTCACGTAGCATGAATGTATCTCCAGTTAAGTCAGACTCTTTTTCTGTCTCAATGGATGAATCTATGTCCACTTGTGATTCCTTCCAAAGCCCGGATGTCGAGTACATGGATAATAAGGATACAACTGCAGTGGATTCAATTGAGAAAAAGGCTAAACACATGCTTTGCATTGCAGAACCCATGGATATAGCAAGTTTGTGCTTTGATCTGTATGAATTTGCTCGATCATGTCAACTAGTTTTCATAATAGCAATGTTAATCTAAAGCATTTATTTTTCTGCTTTCTTGAAGGGGGTCTATGCAAGCGCAATACGCTTGCAGCAATGGAAGCGAGTGACAAGATTATCAAGGTCGATAATGATCTTGAAGATCCACAGCTCTGCGCAACCATTGCTTGTGATATTTACAATCACCTGAGAGCATCCGAGGTATTATTCCTTAAGCAAGTGAAGTAATTATAGAGTTGTATTTGCTATTAGTTGCTGACTTCTTGTTCATTTAACTTATTAGGCAAAGAAAAGGCCTTCTGCTAGCTTCATGGAAAAGGTTCAAAAGGATATCAATCCCAGCATGCGAGCAATTCTCATTGATTGGCTTATTGAGGTTGCCGAGGAATACAGACTAGTTCCTGACACATTGTACCTTACCGTGAACTATATAGATCGTTATCTTTCCGGAAATGTAATGGACAGACAAAGACTGCAGCTGCTTGGTGTAGCTTGTATGATGATTGCATCGTAAGATTCATCGTTTTCGCTTGTATGAATGAAGCAGACGTGTTCTTGACTGGTGGAAGTTCTGGAATCCTAACTATATGATACGGTTGTGTAATATGCAGAAAATACGAAGAGATTTGTGCTCCTCAGGTGGAGGAGTTCTGCTACATAACAGATAACACATACGTTAAGGATGAGGTACTCTTCAATTTCCACATGACTTAAAATATGTTCTTCAACCTTTTGAACTTAGCAACCTCACGTCTGTTCATCTACACTTTAGGTTCTGGAAATGGAATCTGCAGTCTTGAATTACTTGAAATTTGAAATGACGGCACCAACACCTAAATGTTTCTTGAGGTGATCATATTTCACTTATATTATGGTTAGAACTCCTTGAGAATAAGATGTTAACATTCGTTATTTCTTGTATATAACTCTAGGAGGTTCGTTCGTGCTGCACAAGGAATCAATGAGGTATCATATCTATTGTTTTAAACCTTTTTTTCTTTCTGAAATGTGCCTAATACATGTATAATTTTCAATCTTCTACAGACTCCATTGATGCAATTGGAGTGCATGGCCAGCTACATTGCAGAGCTATCTCTGTTAGAGTACAGTATGTTGAGCTATGCCCCGTCAATGATAGCTGCTTCGTCGATTTTCTTGGCCAGATACATTCTTTTACCTTCTAAGAGGCCTTGGGTATGTTGATTTCTGCTAAAATAGGACTATGCTTAAGAGTAAAACATTAGTGTTTAGTTTTCTTGATTCCTATAATATATATAAATGCAGGATGCTACCTTGCGTCATTACACCCTTTATCAGCCCTTTGAGTTGCGTGATTGTGTGTTGGCATTGCATGGATTTTGCTGCAATACTAACAATTCTAGCCTTCCTGCAATTAGGGAGAAATACAGTCAGCACAAGGTGAGAAATTTTCATTTTGTGATGTATGATTGTGAAGAGATTATGGCAAATTAAACTTAAATGTTTATCGAAAAGTTTAATCTAAACATAATTTTTGATGATCTTATATTCCTAAACAAATATACACAATAACGAGCTGAAGTTTAAACATAATTGTTAATAAAATTCATTTTAGTATAATTATGAAAAAATATTCGTTATAAAAACTAAGTAGGTGTATTTTTTATCTTTTAGTTTTAAATGATATTTTTATCTCTATTTTATGAAATTGAGTAAATTTGCCTATTACCCTAAAATATTTTATACCCTTAAATATGTCAATTTAAAAGAATTAATAAAATAATTAAACTGTAAAATAATTTTAAAATAAAATATGCAATTCACTTAATGAGATCAACGTCTATGATGTAATTTTAATCTATGCATATAGAAATAATTTTATTTAGTCTATCCATTATATATATTGATTAGCATAAAAATAAGAAATAAATCAATCGACCAATACACAAAATTGAAAAACTCAACGTGATTAGTGCATACATTATAAATTAAAGAGTTAAATGTATGTGCAGTGCCTTTTATATTTTGCAAATAAAATTTCTATTTCATTAGAAAAATATGATTTGATTTTGTAAAAAAAAAAAATATTTAACACATGCTCTGTACGGCTATCCCGAATTTAGATAAAAAAACATTTTATTTAGGTTTTGGGATAAATTTGCTGCGCAATTCAGATCAAATATTGCCGGAATCTCAAATCATAGAAAAGTTTAAAATTTATAAAATGTCATATATTCTCTAAGCTAGGGTAATATGTATATTTACTGCTCAATTCAGAGGAAATATGGCAAATGATGGCTTATGTTGACAAAGAGTTTGTTTTGTGAAACAGTACAAATTTGTGGCAAAGAAATACTGCCCTCCATCCATACCTACAGAATACTTTCACAATGTAAGCTAGCCTCCTCTCTAGCAAATATGGCACAGTGCAATCTCTTTCAATGAGACGAAGAACAGCTTTGTTTCGTCCCCGATTGAGAAGACCTCTACTTCTCCAACTCGCCGTAGTCCTGATGGTGTTGTGTAACTCAGTGTAGCCTAACAATCATCATCAATTTATATGTATAGATGAGAAGAGGTAGTCTGTTCTGATTTTTCACTGAAGAATCATGTCCTAGTTTACCAATGTTGTAATGCTCTTTCCTTCTTGCAATATGCATCTATCAATATTGGTTTATTATGTTCAAACATTCTGCTCTAGCCAAAAAGTAGACAAACATATGAATTTATTTATCATTGATATATACATAAGTGCATAACTAAACATTCATATCAAGATTCAGTACAAAGCTACTTAGCAGCAGCACACTGCCTATTTCCACCTTGATTAGGACTAATGTTAAGCCAGTGACAATCTTCAAATTCACACTTGATTCCATCATAAGGCCACTCAACATTGTTAGGCTTGATGTATTTGGGGCTCCAAGTGGGGGTTCCATCCTCGTACGAGTTATGGGTCAACCTCTGGATGCCTGACCCGTCCGACCGGACAACGTGTATTTCACCGTAGGGTTGGTAATGGTGCGGGTTTGAAATGGGTTCAGCCGAGACGCCTGCATAGTCTGTAGTGAACACTATGTACTTCCCATCGGGGCTGAACCACGGGTGATTGGTGCGACCACCAGACCCGCTGTGGACCACCTTTTGGAGCCCTGTTCCATTTGGATGAATCTTAAATATCTCGAAGCTACCTGCTCCTGGGTTGACCCGATCTGATGCAAAGGCAATCCATTCGCCATTGGGTGACCAATTGCACATCGTGTCGGACCATGGACCTTCGGTCAGCCTAAAGAGTCCAGCCTTTTCGCCTTCTAAAGCGTCCATTATGTATAAGTTCTTGTTCCCGGTTCGTCCCGATCTGAACACAACCCATTTTCCATCTGGGGAGGGCGAAGGGAACGCGTTGTTTGCACCGCCGATGGTTAACGTTTTGTAACTTAGGTCTTGATCGTCCGCATTTATAGATACTATATCAACCTTTGTTGACACACTAGCAAAGTCGGGTCCCGCACTAGTGTACACCACTCCTTTTCTCTTCCAATCCCAAGAAGTTGCGAAGGCGTATAGTTTCGATACTTCGCGGATACCCGACCCGTCTCTATTCATCACGAATACTCCGGGAAAGCGCACAAAGGCAACCCGATCTCCATCCGGGGAGTACGACGGGAACGACCCGTCGACCCGGAATAGCGAGACTTTTGGTAACGGGCTTCGGACGTTCTCTAGTATCAAATCGTTGCCGTTCCCGGCGTTGGTTCCTCCCCTACATTTATGGTACCCGATCCATGTGGAGTCGGGCGAGATAAATGGGTTGAGATGATGGGTGTTTGGCGAAACGGGTCGGGTCAGATCGTGGAATTTATTTAAAAGGATGTCGTATAACTCTATGTGGCGATAATCCGACCCGGGTCTTCTCGTAGCTACGGCAATGAAGCTCTTGTTAGCAACAGAAGCTGCCGGAGTGAACGCGTGCAGACCCGGTGGGGTGACTCGTTGAGTCACCACCGAGTCGACGTCGATTTGCCCTCCTTTGATTTGGAAAGATGCCCTGAAGACGCTCCACCAACTATCTTCGCATCGCCGGTGGAAGTAGAGAGTGGAATCGTCAGCCCAACTCGGCCAACCGCCGTGCTCGACGACCTTCACCCGGCTCGACCCGTCCCCTGTCGAGAACACGTAGATGTCGGTGGCGAGCTCCTCGACGTCCCCACTCCAACCCTCCCCTCCGTACGATGCTACCGCGGTCCACATCCCTGACGGCGACACGGCGGGGCTGAAATCAGCGATGTCCTTCGGCGTGAGCCTCCGAGTGGACCCGGTGGTCAGCTCAGTCGAGTAAACCGCGACCCAACTCGCCCGCGGCTTGCCCGGGTCTTCGTGAGTCGAAACATAAACCAAACTCGTACCCACCAAGCTCGGCCTGTCCTTCATCGATATCTTCCCGTTCGGCTGCTCCTCGCCCACCAAAACAACCTGAGACCGAGTAGACTCAGTCGGAGCCTCAAGAATTGACCTTCTCGCTGAAGGGATATTATACAGCACGTCGAGGCAGATTTTCGACGACCCGTTTCGCTCGGTGACGTAAATCAGACTGATTTTCGGGTCGGGACGACCCGGAAGGTGCAGGAGCGATACCGTCGACGGGAAATGACCGTTAAAATTGACGGAGCGGCCGTCGGTAAGGCGGATTTCTTGGGCATCGCTGGTGGTGAGGATGGCAAAGATGTCGAAAGCGTAGCTTGATCTTCCGAGAGTAGTGAAGGATATGGTGGAGCCGCCGCCGTCGACCGTGTGAAGAAGTGGAAGTGACGAAGATAGTAGTAAATTGATGAGGAAAAAAGAAAGGGAGTGATGAATTGAGAACTTCATCGGATTAAATTATGTAAAGACTCGAAATTGATTACAGATTTTAGGAGATAGTGTGCTGAGGGAAAGGGAGTTTATGGAATATTGTATACTGTGTTTGGTTTGGTTAGAAAGATTATTTAGGATTTAGTGTTAGATTAATTATCATGGGTTGTTCGGTTGGACGGATACGGCCCGTGATTCAATCTCGAGATAGTGCCACATAGAATTAGTCATGGTTTGTGTGTCTTGGCCTTACCCATATGACTAAATTAATCTCAACTAATCTCGGGTCAATTCCATCTCGAATAATCACGGACTAATTTAGTTTTAATAATCGAACACCTCTACGAGGACGAGGGAGATTCTGGAACTGGTGGTCCAATGGTGCTACCCTACCATAGTGTGCCAAAACACACTCTTATCTTCATTCCGATATTATTATTTTGCATTATTGTAGCATGGGGCCTACACTCAAATTACACTCCATCATTGATTCTGTTTGGATAATAGCACTTCACTTCATCTTCTATTTTCGTAATATTGTAAAATACTCTATCCATTCGTAAATATGCCTATGTTATTATTCATTTTTTTTAAAAAAATAAATGGATCTTCTATTTTATATGCATAAACTAACTAAGATATTCAATTTAATATTTTCTATTTGGAAAGAGAATGTTCTTTTATTGCTTTGAGAATTATTATTTTTTTAATTAGTACTGAATTTATATCTAATGGAATTAAATCTATTTGAAATATTCTTATCTCTTGGGTCACAGTAATTAATTACCTTTTTAGACTAGTATTAATCTAATTAATAGTCTGGGCCCAATTAAAACATATCCAAACCTCGATTGAAACACATTGCAAATAAATAATTCCCCCAACCCACTAGTGCACTAATACTGAGCCCATTACATCGATAAAATAGGCCCAATTTCTCTTATTCAATAGCCCATTTATAATTATTACCCTCTCCTACTAATCGGCCCGTATCACATTCAACCATCGTCAAACTAGATTTTTTTTTTTTTTTAATTTGAATTACATTAACATTAAATTATATGGCTGCGTCATGAAGGACTAAAATCTGACACCTATTGTATTGGATATTAACCTCACTACTGGATGAGACAGCACAGAGTTTCCTTCTATTAGAATGAAGTGGTTGTTGTCTCCTCTCCTTTGTGCGTTCAATCCAATTTTTTCTAAGTGTTTGTTTTGCAAAATTGATATCTGAATGTGCTTTTGTGTTCTAAGGAATAGTTCTTAGCTTGTATATGTAGTGGAATGCGTAGCTTACACTTATATTTGTTCTTGAGAAGTGATTTAAGTAGATTTATTAAGCAATAAGCTACAACTCCAAACCTGAGCTTTTGTTTTCCAAAATATCTGTAATATGTAATTTTTGAGATTGGCTGCATCACTAATTGTACTAATCTTTCTCTTTTGCGTGTGCAGAGCAGAGGAAAGTAAGAAGAGAGTGATGACAGCAACACATTCCATTTCTCTACTTCATCAAGCCTACTGCTCAATTCTCAACTATGGAATGAGACAACATGCATGCATGCCTTCTCTTTGTTGTTGCCTTTACTTAATATGTACTACCTCCGTCCCACTTCATTAGTCCCATTTGATTATTTTAATACACCCAATTGAATATAGTTTGGGACTAATGAA
This sequence comes from Leonotis leonurus, assembly GCA_026898415.1. NCBI lineage: Eukaryota > Viridiplantae > Streptophyta > Magnoliopsida > Lamiales > Lamiaceae > Leonotis > Leonotis leonurus. The sequence continues at coordinate 2,032,119 of JAPKLX010000047.1, forward strand.
GTGGGACGGAGGGAGTATATTAAATTCAAAGTTTAAAAATAACTTGCCCTGCAAATAATTAATGATAAGGGTCGTAAATTAGGCATGAACTGATAGAAATAACCTTCATTGCTCAAAACAATGAGATTTCAAATTAAAATAAGTTCCTATGGATTCGTGCAAATAACAACTATTATCACCGATTTAGTAATCGATATTCAAATTGAAAGCGAAACTTCACTTCAAAAGAAACTACACTACATAGTAATTAATCGATATTGAAGATCAAGATAAGTGATCGACTGCTTAATATTCCCCTTTCAAAGATAGCTTCTGTAGATTGTGATGTTTTTATTAGATACCATTTTCGGCCCATTTATGATGGTCATGTTTAACCAGTATAAGTGTTTTATTGATTTTTAAGACGAACAGATGAAGTATTATATGTTTAATGGGAAAATATGGTTAAATCAACTTAACAAATTATGTTCTTATGAAGCTCTGTGGTAGAAAGTTGTGTCTTGTTGTGCTAAGAGCCCCTAATTTTGAACGTTCAATATATATATATATATAGAGAATGTAGTTTATATAAAAAGTGACTTTTGGATATAAAATAGGAAGTGATCTGGATCGTTTATTTTAGTAGATCAACGGTTATAATTATTACGGATTTAATATAATAAAATATTCTATAAATATTACCAAAATGACATTTATGTAATTATAACATGAGAGAGAAAATAACAATTTCCACTAATTAAGGTGATAATTATATTGAGAGAGAAAAAATTCCCATCGTCATCATCTTCGTCCACCTCCGTCTCCTTCTACACGCTGCCAACCGACCCCTCCGCCGCCATCAACTTTCTCCCCACTTCCAGCCGATCTTCGACACCCCTCCTCCGACGTCTCTTCGCCGATCTCCTTCGCGATCTCTCTGCCACCTTCCTTCGCCTTCTTCCTCTAGGATATGACCGGCCGCCCCTTTGTCGTCAGGCCCGAAATCCTCTCTGGTCTCCCGACCCTCGACGGTGAATTACGTTGTTGCATTGATAACACGATAATTTGCATTGATAATTACGTTGTTACATTGTTGGTAAACGTGAATGTGGAAGATTTTTTGGCAGAGAGAATAAGATTTGTTTTAATTACGTTGTTGCATTGATAACACGACAATTTGCATTGAACCAGACTACAGTTTTGTTTTACTTCAGTTACATTGTTGCATTGTTGGTAAACGTGAATGTGGAAGATTTTTTGGTAGAGAGAATAAGATTTTTTTTAATTACATTGTTGCATTGATAACACGACAATTTGCATTGAACCAGACTACAATTTTCCATTACTTCAGTTTTCACCATGGTCATCTTCGTCGAGTTGTTGCACTTGTTTTCCTATTAGATTGCATTGCGGGCGACTCCTATAGAATGAGATTCTCGAAATCATCGTCGTCATTCAGTAGGCGGCGCGACTGTCGGAGCGGCGTTGTGCTCATTTCTTCCCAATTTGATGTTAGTGGGTTGAGGTAGTTTCCAAAAACTGTTCCATAATAAATGAGGTTACCAATTTTTTTGAAAATTCATATGGAAATCGTCAATATAGTTTATCAATTATACCCTTTTACATTGCAATTATGTGATGCAAGAGACGTTGACCGTGATTTCAAGATTAAATGTACACCATTGGATCTAATGCAATAGATAACTAGAATTACTTCTTATTTTATACACAAATATCACTTTTTTACTTGAACTCACCCCTATATATATAAACGGGTGAGTTCAAATGAGAACTCTATCTCTAGGTAGAAAGTTAACAACCAATCTGATCCGTACATTATTAATAATCAATTGTGTAAATATAAAAATATAATTATCATGATTAATGAAATAAAGGGGGTTATAAACGTGAATTTGTATTATTTTTGTAACTGACAAAAGCTAGAATTATGGATACTATGTTTTCATTAATTTCTATATTCATTCCATAAATTTATCTATTAAATTCATCATAATCATGTAACTGACCTAAAAAAACACCTATATTTTATAATTGTCGATTCCAATTATAGGCAAGAGATTATTTGAGCAACAATACTTAAGCAAATAAACCATTTACATAAATGCAAATGTAATAAGTTATTTAAGCAAATAAGTGTAATTTAAAAGGCAAATATGATTAGTAATATAAGCAAATCTAATTATTAATTTAAGTAAATAAATTTAATTAAAAAAATACATAATATAATATTAGTGATTTTATTTAAATCTAATCAATTCTAATATTCAAAAAAGAAAATATAATTAATGATTTAAGCGAATAAATATAATATAAAAAGCAAATCTAATTATTTATATTTTAGCAAATATAATATTTAAAAAGTGCAAATGTAATTAGCTATTTAAACAAATAAATGTAATTTAAAAAGGAAATTATAGGATTAGTAATTCAAGCAAATTTAATTATTAGTTTAAGCAAACAAGTTTAATTAAAAGGACATAATATATTGATTTAAATCTAATCAACCCTAATTTTCAAAAGAAAATATAATTAAGGATTTAAGCAAATAAATATAATATAAAAAAAATATAATGAGTAATTAAACTACACTTCAAAAACAAATAAAATGTTAGGATAAAAATCATTAACAAATTGAAAACAATATCATTCAAAAATATGTAAAGTACTTATATATTTAATTAATATTTTAAACAATGTTCCATAGTTATCGCCAACTAAGGTAAGAGAAGTTTGCAGCTTTGTAAATTTACTAATTAACCCTAATTACTTATTTTAGGAATATTCTTATCTCACAATTACAATCATTTAATATTGCTTAAATTGCATCTCATCCATTAAAATATATTTAATCTATGATTTATGTGGGTTCCTAAGTTACTATCTAAAGGTTGGTTTTCATTAAAATCCACCCCTATTGATATATATATATGCAGTATAATAATTTCATAATAAATAAATTTTATAATAATTTCATAAACCTATGAAAATGAAAAATGGTAAAATGTATAACAATGAAAACTAAAACTAAAGAAAGATAATAAACAATAAACATAGGCCATAATGGGTTTGAAATTACTGTAACCCAAAATGAAAGCAAAGCCCACTAAGCTTACCGATTATAAAAAGCCCATTATTAGTGACGGCGGCGAATCTCCACAAATGCATGAATCGCAACCGAGTCAGATCCGAGTCAACCCGGGGTCTCCTCCGCCACGTGAAACTCACTGGGTGACCTAACCCACCTGAAAGTACTCTTGCTGTGTGGCCCATGTCAAAAGTCAAACTATACAGTCAATGATCAAAGATTTACATTTTCTGTTGACTCTATATTTTTTTTCTTTTATCATGACTTATTTATTATTCCTTCTGTTCTACAAAGCTTAACACAATTCTCATATTTGAACGTCCCATTAAACTTGACATATTTTTAAAATAATAAAAGTTATCTCTTTAAAAAAATGTGGACCTCACCACCTTTATCATTCTTACACTATTTCATACACTCTTTAATAATCGTGCCCAAAAGTTTTGTGTTATATTTATTGGGATGGAGAGATTACCAAATATGTACCTAATTTGGCGAATTACAATTATTTTACCTCTTCCTAATTTGGCTCCTGGATATGACGGTCATTTTATATTCCCTCCTACTAAACATGTCATAGTTTGACCAAAAATCTCTCACAATTTTAATTAAAACATTATATATTTAGTGGAATGGAAGAGTGTATAGTTTGATGTTCTGACCCAAAATAAAAAGATGCACAATAATGGCTTTTACTATCTTCTTTTAAAGGCCCGATGCAAATTATTGAAAATTAGTACTCCTTCTCCTTTTGTTCATGAAAAATGTATTTTATTATCTATTTGGACTGTTTATTAAAAATATATTATTCTTTTTCGAGACACGATCCTACAAAATACTTAATATTATAAATCTTACATATATTATACTTTATGGATGTATTTCTGCACAACAATCATACTTTACAATTTTTCTTATAATATGTAGTCACAACATATATTTTGTGGACATCGAGAGTAATATTAAAACTTTCAAGAAGACTGTTTAGCCTAAAGTGTGTACTCTAGGTTTTCGCAAATTATTACGAGATCGATTGCATGTAACAAGCTAACTCCGGTCGGATCTCAATGGAAAGCTTAACAGGGCGGCTCTAATCCTAAGTGTTATTAAAACAAGAAAAGGGAAATCTTAAACATACTATAACCATAAGTTATAATAATAATAAATAAATCAAAAGCAATTAAAAATGAATACCAACGGATTGAAACTTTAGAACCAGGTGTTTAATTTCTATTCAATGTATAATTGATCATGCATTCATACTCGATCAAGCACATTAAAGGTTGCCTAACAAATTACTTCCGTATTAATACACTAAGCCGTGATCTTAACTTTCGTATACAGTTCACACCTTTAGTAATTACTTAATCTTATATAAATTATTATTCTCACGTTTCCGGTTAAGAAAAATGTTGATTAACCCTAGGTCTCCTGTCAAACAAATGATCAGTCTACTTAACTTATACATATGAAATTAATGGTGATCAAGCACTAATTTCAATACAAAACAAGTTAATCAACGAGCATACATCAATCCAATATCAAATAAGAACATAAAAATTCAATCCTAGTAAGGATCTAGCCAAGCATGATATACATGGTAGAATCACAAACGAAAACCATAAAAAGGAAGCTTACTACTTGAAACGTATGGTTCCAAACTCGGATTCCACTTCAGTCCATCGGAATTCACAACATCCTAAACTAACAAAGCGGTAAAAAGTGTGTTGAAGAGGTTCTAACTATGTTATATAGGTAGTGAGAGAGAATACTGAAAATGACGCCCAAAAGACTTAAAAATTCACCTGCAACAGCTAGCCAGCAGTCGTTGGCTTGCAGTCTCTGTCCGCTGCTGCAGCACAGGCCCAGCGACCGCTGGCCTGTGCAAAATACGAAAATTTTGAAAATGCAAAATTGAAGCTTGTCTCGATAGAAATCCGTAGTCACAGACGGATCCAAATTCAGAATTGTAACGAAGAAGAACGAGCCAAAACAAAATTATTGCGCAAAACGCAACAATTTTGCGTATGGCCATGCTCTCACGTTCTTTCTCCTCTCGTCTTTTGCCGTGACTCCTAACAAGATCCCATCCGATTTTCTCAGTTTTGCATGGCGACGCACAAGGAAACACTTCCAGCTCCATTCTTCTCTCATTTTCTCACCCTACATCAAAAGCACGAAAACACACGACCGGCGTAAAAATGAACTAAAAAGAGTACGAAAATAAACAATCTAATACTCTAAACAAAACGACATGAAGACCAAAAACATAACAAAAACGTACTAAACAACTCCCCCACACTTAATCATTTGCTTGTCCTCAAGCAAAGTTCAATCTTCAAGCATCGATTCATATTAATAATTAACATGCAAGCACAACCACCATTCATACCTTCACAACGAGATTTAAATTAGATTCAACTCCTAATTATATTCGGTCACGCAATCAAGATGTAGTGTTTCCCATTACTAAGTTTATCAATATGCACATGATCACGATATACGCACAATCTCACATCTCCCTATTATCCACACATCTGGTTCCCCTAAACTTGAAGTGTTTCACATAAATTTAACCTCAAGTACGTGGCGTTGTTTAGACCAGACCCACTGTCCGATAAAGGGATTCAGTAACGGGCACGAGGAATATTTCCAGCCGATATACTTAAAGGAATGTGTCGTGCTTAATAAACTATACTACTCGCAATTTGGACGAGATCATTGTTATTAGTGTGATTAAGCATAACCCAAGTCGTATTCTCAAGGAAGGCTAAACAGGGCTTCATTCACGTTGAAGAACAAGAAAGCAGTAAAAGAATGGGGGTTTTGATTATTATCTAGGCGAATTAAAATAAAGAATTTAAAATACGAATTACCTAGGCAAGAATTAAGAAAGCAATTAAATCCTAAATCTAAGAACGAATAATTAAATAAACGAGTAAACCCTAAGTCTAAAAACGAGGAATTAAAGAAACGGAATTCAAACATGCTGTGAACTGATTAATCAACATTATAGAACGAGTTGGAATAATGATTTAATAATTAATCAGAATTAAGGCAAGGGAACAAGAACACATAAAGCAGAAGAAGAAAGCAATAAAGAAAGCAATAAATAAAACAATAAAGAACTCACGGAATAAAAAGGAAATACTGAATTGAAATAAGTCTCCAGGTTTGAATCACGAACTAATCCACAACTGAATTGAAGAACGAACTGAAAATAAAATCTAAACTAGAATGTTTTCTCTCGTGGACTAAACCCTAGACTAGAACTAAAATATATGGAAGAGGTCTCCTCTGAAATTCACGCGGAGGAGTTTAAATAAGAGAAGGAAAAATCCGTCGGGCTAGCGAGCGCTAGGGGGTAGCGCTCGCTAGCTTGACTCTCTGAGAAGTCGTCCAGCATCAAGGGGTAGCGCTCGCTAGGGGGTAGCGAGCGCTACCACAAGGTTCTGTCTTGGAGGGTGCGCTGGGCCAGCGGTCGCTGGGGGGTAGCGCTCGCTACCCCCAAGTTCTGTTTTGAGAAATTCCGTGGGGGTAGTGAGCGCTAGGGGGTAGTGACCGCTACCCCCAAGTTCTGTTTAAGAGACCTAGTGATCACTAGGGGGTAGTGATCACTACCCCTACGCAATGTCTTCACTCCTTTTTACGCCTTTTCGTCTCGTTTCTCTTTTCGAGTCTTGCTACTCCATTTTTGTCGATCATAACCTACAATGCAACATATAAAAGACCAAAGCATCAATCCGAACAACAATAATCAACATTATAAATGTAAAATGCGAGAGAAACGAGACCAAAAACAGATAAAACATGAAGTAAAACAAGCAAGTCCACATAAGGGTATAATCATCGTATCTAAACATCAATGGATCACATTGAGTGTCCCGATGTGGTTTCCCATACTCATTATCTATGATAAGCGGAGTAGAACCCACGAACTCGACTCGTCTTACTCAATTACGCCCTTTTAGAGTTTATTATTCGTTTTTTTTTGTGAAGAGTTAAAACTCTTTATTATTATTTTTTTTATTCAAGGGAACCAAACACATAGACTCTAGACAGTAGTCACTCATAATCCAAATCATGATCACTATACACACCAACTAGCAAAATAATATTCCCCACGTAACATCTCAACCATACAACCTAACTCAATCAAGAACTGAACCTAACTAAGTCTACCACCAATCATAACACATACTGGACCCACATATCAACAATCAACATTTATCAACACATAGTGATCGAATAAGCAAGTAGACATACAAATCATTAAGACGGGGACAACATAGACTAAAAACAAGAACATAATGAAAAATACTAACACATGCAAGAAAGCAAACATAAACCACTCTCACACACTTAAATCCTACTACGCCCTCGTAGTAGGAACTAAAGAAGAAGAGTCATGAGAACTTTCCTGATAACAAAGAGCCGGCAACAAGCCCAAAAGTCAGGTGACTCCTAGAGTTGGTACCTGCACACAAGAACAAAACAAACAAAACATAAAACAAAACAAATAAAGAAATAAAAATGAAAACATAAAAGAAAAAGAAAAGGATGAAAGCTAATACGCCGGAGGATCCTATGGATCCTGATAGTCGGATGTAAGAGGAGGTTGGGGATGATTGAGGAGACTGTGTTTACCTGCGACTTAAGGTCGTTAGTAAACTATTTATTTATTATGCAAAGGAAGAAATACTAAAAGTGAAATAACAAAAGAACAGAAATAAAAATAAATGCAATGCTCATTTAATGTCTCGAGCTCGACATGACATTCTTCTATGTGAATTACTTTGGTAAGGAAACCGAATAATTCCCTAAGTCGAATACCTGCACAACACAACAACAAAAACCAAAGCATAACACCACGAAACAAGAAAACAATAAAGAAAATACCTAACGAAAAACAATAACAAACGGACAAGAAAATACGAAACAACACAGGACAAGAAAAAAAAATAGAAATAACGAATAACACATATAACACTTAGAATCAAAAACGCCTAAAGCATTTCCCGGCAGCGGCGCCAAATTTGTTTAGCCTAAAGTGTGTACTCTAGGTTCTCGCAAATTATTACGAGGTCGATTGCATGTAGCAAGCTAACCCCGGTCGGATCTCGATGGAAAGCTTAATAGGGCGGCTCTAATCCTAAGTGTTATTAAAACAAGAAAAGGGAAATTCTAAACATACTATGACCATAAGATATAATAATAATAAATACATCAAAAGCAATTAAAATTGAATACCAACAGATTGAAGCTTTAGAACCAGGTGTTTAATTTCTATTCAATGTCTAATTGATCATGCATTCATACTCGATCAAGCACACTGAAGGTTGCCTAGCAAATTACTTCCGTATTAATACACTAAGCCGTGATCTTAACTTTCGTATACAGTTTCCTAATATAAATTATTATTCTAATATAAATTATTATTCTTAAGTTTCCTAGCAAATTACTTAATCTAATATAAATTATTATTCTCACATTTCCGGTTAAGAATAATGTTGATTAACCCTAGGTCTCCTGTCAAGCAGATGATCAGTCTACTTAACTTATACATATGAAATTAATGGTGATCATGCACTAATTTCCATACAAAACAAGTTAATCAACGAGCATACATCAATCAAATATCAAATACGAATATAAAAATCCAATCCTAGTAAGGATCTAGCCAAGCATGATATACATGGTAGAATCACAAACGTAAACCATAAAAAGGAAGCTTACTACTTGAAACGTAAGGATCCAAACTCGGATTCCACTTAAAAAAGACTTAAAAATCCGCCTGCAACTCTGGCTTGCAGTCTCTGTACGCTGCTGCAGCACAGGCCCAGCGACCGCTGACCTGTGCAAAATACAAAAATTTTGAAAATGCAGAATTGAAGCTTGTCTTGATAGGAATCCGTAGCCGTATACGGATCCAAATTCGGAGTTGTAACGAAAAAGAACGAGCCAAAATAAAATTATTGCGCAAAACGCAACAATTTTGCGTATGGCCATGCTCTCACGTTCTTTCTCCTCTCGTCTTTTGCCCGTGACTCCTAACAAGATCCCATCCGATTTTCTCGATTTTGCATGGCGACGCACAAGGAAACACTTCCAACTCCATTCTTCTCTCATTTCCTCACCCTATATCCACGAAAACACACTACCGGCGTAAAAACGAACTAAAAAGAGTACGAAAATAAACAATCTAATACTCTAAACAAAACGACACGAAGACCAAAAATATAACAAAAACGTACTAAACAAAGACGATATATTTGATAATAATGACAAAATTGATTAGCAATTTTATGTATGATGAGATGATAATGATAAATACAATATTGCTTGAATGGGCATTTTGGGTTACTATTAGTAAAAAATAGTAATTTTATTATTGTAAACCCAAAATTTAACAATCTTGATAATAATGACAAAATCATGGGCAATATGACTGATATGTAGCCATTAGAGGATGTTAACCCAAAATTTAACAATCTTGATAATAATAACAAAGTCATAGGCAATATGACTGATATGTGACCATTAGATGATGTTAGGGTTTATTTGGTTGGGAAATAAATTATTATGATTGTATTAAATTAGATGGATGGTTTTAATTTTGATATTTTTTTTTCCTCACATGGCTATTGTATATTTTGAAGATTGTAGATAGTTTCGTTGTAGTGTTTGATGACTTAGTTTACAAGATATTTATGATAACCAAAATTTCGGTAGTCGGCATAAAGAAAAATTATTTAAAAATAATAAGTCCAGATAATAAAGGAATAAATATGAGCACCCGCAGCGCAGCCTCGCGGGCAGTCCGAGGAGTGAGGCTGGCGCTACGGCAAGGAGGCTAGGGAGACGGGGCTTTGATCATAGAGGCCAGACTCGCCTCGAGAGTCTTCGGTGGCCTTGGCGCTGCCTCTTTTTTCTTTTTTCTTTTTTTTTCTAAATTAACTTGATAAATTAATTAATTATTAAAATTACAATTAATTTATTTTTTATATTTAAAATTAAAATTAATGAAATTGTAATTTCTAAAATATGTTATTTTAAATTTTAATGTTGTTTATTTAAATTAATTAATATATTAATAGAAAATTGCTAATATTTAATTTATTTTCGTATTTAGTTATTTTATATTACAATTTTAAATTAGTAAATTAAATTAATAACATTTACCCAAATTAAATATAAATAAAATAATTCTAAATTAAAATGGAGAGTTTCATATCCGAGAGCCTCCCACCCACTGTGGAAAACAACACAATCTCTCTAAAATTCATGGACTCCACTAAAAAACATTCATTTTATTACCAAAATGTCACTGGGAACCCGTCTTTTGGAGCCTCCCATTGTGGGTGCTCTAAACGCCTAAAACACTATCGCGAATTTAAAATTCTGCATCGAGTACATGTCTATTGCAGCTGAAAATCAGTACGATATCTTCTGTTTGTCAAGATCGAAGAATGGTCGGCTTATCAAATCTCAATTGACCACTGATGATGAAGCTAGAAGACTATGTTTGATCCAATTATCACCTACAGTGTATGTGGATTTGAGGGCGGAATCGAGTATCAAAACTGAATCCACAAGAATTTCGGACCCTAGGTAATTAAACTATCTAGGCAAATGAAATTAAAGAATTTAAAATACGAATTACCTAGGTAAAAATTAATAAGCAATTAAATCCTAAATCTAATAATGAAGATTTAAAGAAACTGAATTTAAACATGCTTTGAATTGATTAATTAACATAATTGAAAGATTTGGATTAACGAATTGTGAATTAATCAAGAAAAGAACAAGAAGAAAAGAAATCATAAAGCAATAAAGAAAGCAGTAAAAGAACTCATGAATTGGAAAGGAAAATAATGCATTAAGAACTCCGGGTTTGAATCATGAACGAATCCACAACGAAATTGGAAAAACAAATAGCGGAATGGAAAATCTAGACTATGGTGTTTTCTCTCGTGGTCTAAACCCTAGAAAATTAAAAGAGTCGTGAAGAAGAGTGCCCGTCTGAAATCGCGTGTGGAGGTTTAAATAGGGGAAGAAAATCCGTCAAGCTAGCGAGCGCTAGGGGGTAGCGTTCGCTACCCCCAGGTTCTGTCCTGCCAAACGTTGAAGAGGGTAGCGAGCGCTACCTAGTGCTCTGTCCTGGTTCACCGTGCAAGGGGGGCCAGCGGCCGCTAGGGGATAACAGTCGCTAACCCCTTGTTCTACCCTACTTCAACTTCTTGACCTAGCGAGCGCTAGGGGCTAGCACCCGCTAGATCCATTATCGGCCAAGTGTGCAATTTCCGCCCTTTTTTTCGTCTTTTCGTCTCGTTTCTCTTGTCAAGTCTCGTTAATCATTTTTGTCGATTCTCACCTACAATGTAGCATATAGAAAACCAAATATCAACTTGAACGATAAAAATAAACATTATAAGACCAAAAGCACAATAGAAACGAGACCGAAAACGTAACACCAATGATCTCCCTCAATGCTATGACCTCCGACGTGTTGACTAAAGAAAATCCAATACTCGAAGAGTTAGGTGATGGGTTGATCTTCGATGATAAGGAAGACTTGAACATTGCGGCTGGATTGTGGAAAATGGAGAACCTAGCTGAATACAGAGTTGTTAGATCAGACATGTATCGATTGCATTGGGTTTGTAAGTTGTCTGAAAGATTCTCGTTCGTTCTGCGTGCTCATTGTCATGGAGGTAGTTGGACTGTATCTGAGTTTCGTGCTGAGCACACTTGTACTGATGATATCTCACATCTTGGTCCGAAAAAGGTACACTCAAAGGTGATTGGCGCATTCTTTGCGAAGAAAATGCAAAATGTGAAAGATATCATTAGACCGAAGGTTATTCAGGAGGAGCTGAGGAGGTGTTTCGGTATGGATGTCAAGTATGATGTCGCACTCAGATGCAGAAATCATGCACTTGAGATGGTCTACGGTAAGTATGATGCATCATTTCAGTTGTTGTTTGGATATCTGCATATGTTAGAAGTGATGAATCAAGGTACGATCACAGATTTTGATGTCGGTTCTGACAATAGATTTAGGCATCTGTTTGTCGCTCTTGGAGCTTGTAGAGCTGGGTTTGGCTTGTGTATGAGGCTCGTGATAGTTGTTGATGGCACTCATCTAAAGGGGAAGAACAATGACATTTTGTTCGTTGCAGTAACGGAAGATGCGAATGAACAAATTTACCCACTAGCTTTTGTGATTGGGCCGATCGAAAATCATGAATCTTGGATTTGGTTCCTTACCAGAGTCAAAAGAGCTTATGGTTGTACGCCAAACACAATGATCGTATCCGATCAACATGTGTCGATTGAGCATGCCGTGGGTATCGTTTTTTCTGAGGTAACACACGGTTTATGCTACTATCATCTTAGCGGCAAGATCAAACGGTTTGCATGCCAATTAGAGTCGTACAATGTAAGTATATGAGTCCTCATACAAGTAACTACAATTACGTAATGATGCGAAACTAAAATCGGAAATATCACCTACAATTAAAATCATACATAACACAATTAGTAACATATATAATAATTATAAACTAACTTATTTAAAAAAAAATTACAAAATCACTTCATTAGCATCCCACCGTGCACGACAAGTAGATCCATATGCAGTACCCTGAACGACCTCACACAACCATTGACTTGACTGCCAGTTGTTTTTTATGTGGGCAGCCAAGTTTTCCTTTGCAACCGATTTACGACTCTCGACAAGAAAATTTTTATATTCATACTCTAACCTTGCCTACCCAAATATATATAACAAATAAATATCATAAATAAACATCACAAATAAATATCACATATAAATATAATAAATAAATATAACAAAGATAACAAATAAATATCACAAATAAATATCACATATAAATATACCAAATAAATATAACAAATAAATATAATAAATATAACAAATAAATATAATAAATAAATATCACAAAGATAACAAATAAATATCACAAATAAACATCACAAATAAATATAATAAATAAATATAACAAAGATAACAAATAAATATCACAAATAAATATAATAAATAAATATAATAAAGATAACAAATAAATATCACATATAAATATAACAAATAAATATAACAAAGATAACATATAAATTTACTTACAAAGAAATCAGTCTTGCATATTACAGTTTTACCATTAATGTGACTCAGATACACCTTTTCATTGTCAATCAGTCTTGCTTGAAGTGTCGTCATATACAAATCTACAGAACAATCATGTAATTAATAGAAAAAATTAAATAAAATTACCTCTGAATAGAAATCTTCATTCAACTTGATCATATGCTTCAAATCTCCAACACTCACCGGAGCTCCATTTCCTTTGAGTATAACTATCGCATCATCAGGTTTCTTCATGAAGTCTAAAAATCTATCGTACACACCTAAAGGAAATGGAGGGGATACAGGAGGACGATATTCTCTTAATGGACTACTGTAGGCGATCGCCTCTCCGGATACGTTCGAACTGTCACAAGTGGTAAACTAATATTAAAATATATAGTTAAATAAAAGAAATATTAAAAACATAACATAAACCATATTAAATCACGTAACTGTAAAAATACCTGTCTCTGTCCTATATCAGATGTAGAATGATGGTATGTCACAAATGGAGCATCGATCCTTGAGAGGTGTGGCACGTCCGACGTCGAATGTCGACCGGCTCCCATGTATGTACTCGACGTGCCGAATAATCTCAAATCCAATCCCAACTGTGTAGTGGGCTCGAGTCCCGATGTCATAGGCCCGGAGACCTCCGGGATCGGGGCCATATACTCGGGAAATGCAGTAGATGGCAGAGCAAAATCATTGTCCTCGTCAGTGGCACGAGACGGACGACCCGAGTCCGTAATGAGGGGACTACGTCTCCGAGTATCTATCACCGGAGAACTACGTCGTGATCCTCCACATCTCATCATATCGAACATCTCCTTCATCCACGTCTTTAATCTGCTCTCAGAAGCTCTAATCTCAGCCCGCATATCAGCTCTAATCCGTGCCTCAGATGCACTAACCTTAGCCCGAACCTCAGCCCGAACGATATCTCGTATGTAGTCGCTATCTGCTCTAGGCGGGGGAGGAGGCCCTCCACTGCTACTGGAAGATGAATCAGGTCTCTGCACTCTGGCACTCTTCCCCTTGTCAACACGACGTCGAGGAGTACGAGATGTGTGGTCGGTGTGCTCAGCAGGCTGCTCATCCACTACAGGCCTCACACTCCGAGTAGATTGAGGACCGGATACTTCCTCAACAACAGCAGGTGGTCGTGTATGTCTAACACGATATTGATCACCTGAAGTGTGTTGGGTCCTCGATGTAATGCTCATCAGAGGAGCATATGATACCGCCAGCGGATGCGGACAGTCGACTGATGTCACGTTAGGTAAGGATCGCTCGGCCTCCTCCATAACGATGTTTGTAATATCATAGCACTGCAAAAAATAAAAACATAATCAATTAATTAAAATATTAATTAAGTAAATTAAATTAATATATTGAAATAAAATAAAATTTTAATTTACATCCAAATCCGTGTAGAAACTTCGAATGTCTGTAGATTCCGGAAGATCTGGTGTCTTTCGAAAATTCCAACGAAGACATCTCGGATAAAATCCGTCACCATGATACTTCCCCGCAACATTACCCACCCCGGGAAGCAACTCAAATCCCCAAATCATCAAAGACCAAGCAGGTCCATAGAAGTGATATCTCGGATTATCCTGAATTTTTCTCAAATAATTTCAAAGAATTTTGAACGAGTATGCTCCCCACAGGTACTCGTAAAAGGAGTCCATATCCGATGCCAGCGTCCACAGCCACGGAAATACCATCTTCAAAGCGTCATGCCCGAAGACGAAAATCGACGCCATCAGCACGTGGGCCAAGGCTAGATATATGTCGGCCTCGTGGGGAGGAATGCGCTTTCGGAAAAGCTTGAGCAAATCTGCTCCGGACAAATGGCCGCCGCCGCATGCCATCTCAAAAGGCCGAAAGCCTCTCGGATCATGGGGATACGTGTTTTCGAAGTTAGAGCCCCCAAATCGGAGCTCTGTGATCAACGCGTGATCACGTACCGTGTACTTGATATCATTCCCATTGAGGTGGAACCAAATACCGGTACTAGACCAAATGCACCGAGCAACTATACCGTAAAGGGCCGACGAACACACACTGCCCGGTGTCCACCCTATAAAATGTTTGAAAGGTCCGTTCTTGAATCTGTCAAGCAACTCGTAACCCCCAACCTCAAGAAGTGTGATACGGATTTCCTCTATTACATTAATCATATAATATGTATTCGGTACCGATATCCGATCAATAGAATTCGGCCTACGATACCAAGGACACTCCGATAACTTCATAATTAAAACAACTAATTAACAAATACTCAATAATGTTAACATAACAAAATTAAAATAACTAATTAACAAAATACTCAATATAAGACAAATTTATATAAAAAACGTCTGTAAATAATTAAAAAACGAACAAATACCGCACGTAATGAAATAATAATTATATAACTGAAATCGGAAAAATATACACGTAATAATTATGAAAATACCGCTGGTAAATACATCACGGTATGTATCTACCGCGCGTCAACAACACGCGCACGGTAGATACGCCGTTACCAACGGTATATACCTTCCTAGCATCATAAGACAATTCTAAGAATAATGATGTATATAGCATACGAAAACAGTCTATATATAATCATGTACAAGAAAAAACAGTCGATGTATGATATATACGATAGGAGAGCATAAAATTGGACATTAAAGCTTCAAAATCGATTGATATGTATGTAATTATATTGAGAATGATGTTATTACCTCAATTTCGTGGGGTATTTCTTCCTCGAAGTGTGCCATTTCATGGTGGGAGTTCGGTGGTGGGCGGCGGTAGATGCATAGATGAGTAGCTAGATTACTTCGGATGAAATCAAATACGGTGAGATGGTGTTGGGGCTGCAATGTGAGAGGGGGAGCTCGATGGTGGGTGCCGGAAAAAGTGGTGAACGGAGGTGCAAGGGAGGTGGAGGTAGTAGATAGGGGAGAGAGAAAGGGGATTGAAGGCGGTAGATAGGAGAGAGATAAAATGAGTATTTTTTGTATAAAAATTAGAAAGTGGGTATTTTTAAAACATATATTTTGAATAATGGGTAATTTTAATTTTCTCCCCTATACTAAATATCTACAAAATTATTAATATGATCAATTGCACCAAACTAAAGACAAATCTTTTAAATTTATATTTTCAATTACAACTTTACAAGGCTAA
>JAPKLX010000047.1:2048543-2090026 GCA_026898415.1 Leonotis leonurus
CCAATTTTAAATCTTCATTAATAATAATGTCTTCAAAATTCTATACATTATCTTCATATAGCCTCATATTAATCATTGTATCTTTGTATTGTTGATCACCAAACTATTTTCTCAAATTCGGTGTGAATTCTTCCATAAATTTGAATTAGGGAAGAAAACATTAAATTTTATGTAATTTTTTTAAAAATCGTACTCCCTCTATTCCACTAAACTTGACACAATTACCATATTGAGACGTCACACTAATGTTGACATATTCCAAAAATAGTAAAAATTATTTCTTAAAAAAAAAAACAATTTTCTCAAATTCGGCGTGAATACTTCCATAAATTTGAATTAGGGAAGAAAACATTAAATTTTATGTGATTTTTTAAAAATCGTACTCTCTCTGTTTCACTAAACTTGACACAAGTACCTTATTGGGACGTCCTACTAAGCTTGACATATTCCAAAATTAATAAAAGTTATTTCTTTAAAAAAAATATATGAACTCTATCATCTTTATTACTCTTACACTATTTTATATATTTTTCTTAGTAACCGTACCAAAAAATTTTGTATGATATTTATTAGGAGAGAGGGATTAAAATTCGTGATTTATAATACTCCATATATTTTAAAATCCGTACGCTCTATGAAAATTGATCTAATAAATGTCCGTATATATTAATACAATTAAACTTTATTATACATAAAAATGAATATAATGATGCATCATTATTTTTTGTTTATCTTTATTCTGATTTGCAATTTGCAGACTGCCAGAGTTGACTTATGAAGACTTAGAAGTGGGTCCCACAACACAATTAAGGTATGTTGCATGGTCCCACTATTTCAATGGTATGGTGGATCGTTTAATCTTTAATGTGGAAGGAATAATATTGTGGCAACTTTGGAATTGGGGAACTCTAGTCTACCCTCTACCTAATTGAGGTATGGAAGCCCCAAATTCAATGCTACCACCATGCCATGATATGCACATGGGGTGTAAAAGGGTTTGATTCGAGTCGAGTACTAACTTGTTCAAGTTCGAACTTAGTTCATAAATGTTAAATTCGAGTTTGATTTCATTCGGTCGAGTATTATTTTTTCGAGCTCGAGCTCGATTTAATGAAAAACTCGATAAGTTCGAGCCCGACTCGATTACGTTCGATTGTTAGTATATTTTGAATGTTATCTCGATTAAACTCTGTTAGAGTCGATTGTTGGTGTATTTTAACTTTTATCTCGTTTAAGCTTGTTTAGGCTTGTATAGACCCATTTAACAATAGAGGGTATAAGTGTAAAACAATAACCTAGGCTCGCGAGCCTATCGAGCCGAATATCATTGAACTCGAACTTGGACTCAATATATACTCGAGTCGATTTCGAGTTTTTCTTAAATCGATCCCGAAAAGTTCACGAACTGTCTCGACTCACTTACACCTCTATACGGACATATATATAGTGTCACCCTCAAATCTTAGTTACAATTTGATTAGGGAGAGTCTTCTACAGATAAATTAAAAGGCTTGGTTACCTAGAGTTTTAGGTACAAATACAATGGGGGTCATTAAATTAAATGTCACAATCAGTGCACACTTCCAACTGATATGTACTCACTCCGTCTATTAAAAGTGATTTATTTTGACCAAATTTGTATGAGTTTTTTGATCAAATTAGATAATTTTTAATAAGACAGTGATATTATTTCGTGGCCACAATAATACTATTGTAACACGTTGTGAGCTAAAAATATATGACCCCATTTTAGTATTAGTTTTTTAGTAGAAAAATAAATAGGAAAAGTCGACCAAGTTATTAGCCATAGCGAGCAATTGAGAGCTTATTCAACATTTATATTAATTAAATAATGAAATTTGTTCTCATAAATTTTCATATACACTACTGCATATTTTTAACTACTCGTGCTTGATATGAAGCATCACACTTTCGAGTGGACTTTATCTATTTTGTTTAATTTTAAATGTAGTATTTTTCTCATTGCAAATCTTTTAGATTATATTATCCCTATTTGATTAGTAAAGCTAAGATATTAATGTATCAGTCTTAAATATATATGTATCATATCCGCAAAAGGAAAATACTATTTTCTTATGGCTTTTCCATAGTAGAATGAATTTAGACTTATTTTGTTCATAATTGAAGAGTATAATATTATACACTGATGAATCTATTCTGATGGTTCCACACAGATGAATATATTTTTATTGTTCACAATTGATACCTCTATAATGATAAAACTATATGTATATGGTTATTCTTATACTAATTATCATATCTAATTTAATTTAATGATAGTTAGTTGTAAAAGTGTGTTTGTTATTAAGCTACAAATATAGTTATTTTGATGGTGAGGCAGACCCCGAAGTTCAGCGACTGTTGGATGAGTCGCGCGGTAGAGACAGGGGCCACGGGCAGCGACCGTTGGACCCGTGCCACGGACGAGACAAAGACCTAGCTCCAGAGGCCGTTGGGCGCAATATTAGAGAACATATTTGGCTATTTAAACATGTGTTTTGACGTATTATTTTCATTCTTTTCATCTTAGAACCCTAGATACACTTTTACTGCTTTATTTCTTTGTAATTTCACATTGGAACGAAGGATTAAGGGTAATTTTGACGCTCAATCCAAGATTCTATCTTAGTAAGTTTGCTTAACTCTTATCTTTGATCGTTGAATTGATTGAATTGTCATTCTCTACATATGATTTATCAATTTATTTAATTATTATTGATTGCTTCTTGATTCATGTTTTTTTGATTAAACTTGTTCTTAATTGAATTGAATATTTGATCACCATTTAATTCCCACAAATTCTAGATGAGATTGAGAAATAATTTTAGAATTCGACTTAGGGTTTTATTTTCATATTTTAATAGCACTTATGATTAAAATCGTTCTACTAAGCTCTCCATCAAAATTCGATTGAGATTAATTTATCACGTACAATAGACCTCGTATATTTGCGAGAACCTAAGTTTACATAATTTAACAGTGTTTTTGTTGGAACATATCTATGTGTTATGAGTTTAGATAGAAAGTCTCAGTTACACAGACCTTTTTTTAATCTTTATAAATAGATATTTACTTGTATATTTAATTCAATCTTCTCACAAGCTAATATCTCCATAAATAAATTTTTTCTTTTTCTTCATTAGTTTCTGATTTCTTCTTTACACCGTTCTCTGCAAGTTCTCTTCATTAATTCCTCGTTATGTAATTTCAACACTACAACTTTACCATATCCAAGCATTAAATTATTGTCAAATGAGAACGACCTTGATTTATTATTAATTTTATTGTTTATTTTTGCCTGGCAGTGAAAGTCAAAACTTTTGTCTATGAAACAGCAAAATTCAAGCAGCTTAGATAAGCAAAAGTTGCACTTTTTGCCTCGTAGTCAACTGGGCGTCACAAAAGTCTTATTTCTGTTTCATCAAATTAAACAATTGTTGCTAAGTTGACCATTCCTATATTTATTTAATATTTTATGTCTTATTTGAGTGAAGCAATAATTCTATAGTTAAAAATAAGAAGAATAATTGTCAAATTTGTTCAATTATCTCATGTTCAAAGACAACAAATTCTACTTGACAATGAATTTATTATACTGTAACGCTGATTAGAGTCATGATTCTTCATTATGGTATAATAGATTTCCTAATGACTTTCAATGTACGGCACAACCAAAGAAAATATATAGTATTCTTCTATTTAATTTATCGAAAATGTTGACTCGTCCCTGGCGGGCATAGTTAATACGCCCACGAACGACGTGACATGCCTCGTATATAAATATTGAATTTTTAATAATTTTTTATTATTAATTCTCACTTTTCGATTAGCGCCTATTGATTAAGTATACTTTTATATTATTCAATAAAAAACAAATATCAAATTACTCGTATACTAATGTGGCATTGCCACATCTGCCGTGAGCAGGTCAACCGGTCCTGAGCATAGGCATTTGAGCCAACCGTCTAGCGTCGAGGCCAAATAAGGGCCCATAATTTAAAAGTTAATTTTTAGCATATAGAAAGAAAAAAAAAGGGAAAAAGACGGGCCGGTCCATTATGACCAAATGTTGGGCAAAAAAAACCATCAAAAAAATTTATTATTGTAGAGGCCCAAATTACAAGTGAATGGACAAAAAAGTACTCCCTCCTTCTTCCCCATCTCTCTCTCTCACTCAGCCGCACCCTCTAGAATGGAAACTCCCAGATCACTCAAAAAATTTCTTCCCCCCTCTCTCTCTCTCACTCAGCCGCACCCTCTCTCGGTATCTCATTCACTGCCGCCTTCTCTTTCCCTCCAGTCCGCCACCGCTGGACTTGCTATCCGGCCACTGCAGCCTCGTCGCCGCCCACGCTGCGACAGATCTGCCCTCTTCAAGCTGCCGCCCACACCGTGATAGATCTGCTCCTCTTCAACACGCCATGATTGCTGCCTTCGCCGCTGCGGCGCCGCGCCTCATCCTCCGACGCTGCCGCTAGCCAGCGAGGCGGCGCAGATCTCCCCCTGCCCTCTATTGCGCAGATCTGCCCATGCCCTCTAATATGTATATGTTTGTTGTAGGCGAGGAGAAATCCCATAGAAATCTCCTTCAACTTGAGGTTTCTCAATTACAAGCAGCAACGCAAGCAGATTCCATTCATTAATTGGGTGATAATGGTTTTAGCACAGAATTTAGTCGCAAGCTTTCTTCAATGGTGCATTTAATGCAGTGGTTCATTACTTATGTGCTGATGGTTCATTATGTCTGATGTAATGGTTCATGTCATCAAGCTAGATGGTTCATTACCTTTGTATTGATGGTTCACTATGTCTGATGTAATGGTTCATGACATCAAGCTAGATGGTTCATTACATCTGTTCTTATGGTTCACAATGTCTGATGTAATGGTTCATGTCATCAAGCTAGATGGTTCATTACCTCTGTTCTTATGGTTAACAATGTCTGATGTAATGGTTCATGTCATCAAGCTAGATGGTTCATTACCTCTACTGATGGTTCATTATGAATCTCTCTCTCTCTCTTTCTCTCTCTCCCTCTGCCACCACCCTTTGCCTCGTTGCCGTTGCCGCCGGTCGCCACCACCGGCCGCCAGTCACCGGCAGCAGCTGCTGGTAGCCGGCCGCCGACAGCAGCAGTTGGCCGCCGGCAACCGCTGCCGGTCGCCGGAGACCGGCGCCGGATTCCGCCGCCGCCATCGCTGCCATCACCTGTATGTCACCACACCCTTAAAAAAATAATTAATTAGTTAATAAGGGTAAAATAGGGAACACCCTTAATATATTTGGATTTTTTTGAACAAAAGTGCATTAGAATGGACCTACTTGACAATGAGAAAAAATGGTGGTTTTTTTTGCCTACAAGTTCATCCAGGTGGACCTTAGAGACATTAATCCAAAAAAAAAAAACATTTTCATTTTTATAACATATAAGGAGCCATTTTTCTTACTTTATGTCTAGGCCCATAAAATGTGTAAAACAGGTGTGGATATGAGCACATTAAGTGGTGTCCGGTGGATGGCTGAGTCACGCTCCTTGATTTATATGTGTACGTGCAGCTACATAAATTAATGTCATTTGTTGATCAAAAATTTATATATTTATACTATATTGGAAAGTTCAATATAGAATAATTTTAGAATTTTAACTATAAAACCATATGTATATGAAATAGAAATTAATAATGAACAAAAATAATGATTGAGACAGCTTACCTAGCAGTGTTGGACTGCTTGTTTTGAGCCTAGCAATTTATGCTTTCTCGTGGCTTTGACAAACACATATATCCCTGTTGTTGACTTGTTGACAACTATTTTTCACCGATCGAATTCATCAAAAATTAATTTAAATTAATACTAGAGCAAGAACAAATAGCTATTTGAGGCTAAAATTTGAACTTACATTTCTCAATTTTCAAGAAATATATAAAGTCAAAGCAAATAAACTATAATGTAAAGTTTCCAGATATCACTTGGCTTCTAAATCAAATTTAGTCCAAATTAATTTCAACGGATAAATACTCAAGCAATTCCACAAATTATTCTAAAAACAAACCATATAGAGCTAGCAAAATGAACCGATCGTATCCAGTCCAACGATCTGATTTTGGGTAATTTGAACCTAAATAAGTGAGATTTGATTGAATTTCAGGTCATATCGACCCGTCAAATAGATTCAGAATTCGGTAGGCTCGGGCCGGCAAGACCGGTTCATGAAATTTTATACTACAAATAGCATATTGAGTTTGATTGATTATATATTTTCTGCCCGATTGATTTCTAAGCCTACAAGACCTAATCGAATTTTCATGAAAACTCCAATGAGATTTGGCCAAATCGGCGTGATTCGATGTTTTGTCAACTCTACTTATATATGGAGTAATGCTCCACCGTCCGCAGTGGTCACATCTTAACGCGTCCACGACTGATGTGGCTCACATCATTGTCACATTGGCATGCGAGTCACTATATTATTATTTTTTTTGTTATTTTTATTTTTATTGTGTATTAAATAATATTAAACTATACCCTATAGACGACTAATTAGACTTTTAAGTCAACTATTCAAGGAGATTCAACTCGTACGTCCAAGTGAAACTATTCGATACAAGACTGGTTCATCGATCTATCAAGAGACCAATTCACTTACCACCAACAAATCAATTGTAATCAATAAACTCTAGTTGGAAAGTGATAATGAATAAGAAATTATTAAAAATTTATTATTTATTTACATGGCATGTCACATTATTCGTGAACACATTAATTCCGCCCGCCTCGGCCGGGCCAGGTGAGCATTTTCACTTATATACGATCATCGGTAGTTTTTCATGAATTCATTAATATAAATAAATTAATTGGGTATGTATAAGTGTACAATATTACCTCTATGTATGATTTCGTCAAATAAACATAAGATCGTGATGATTGTTTATTTAGAACCCAAATTTCCGCACGTAATTGTTGATGTTGATGATGATGCCTTCATAGCAATAAAGGGAGTAGGAAATAGGAATACTATTTACACATTAATTTGTCAAAAGAAAGCACACTATTGCGTTCACATTCAACATTAATTAAACAGTACCCCAAAAAAAAATCAACTGTCTTATTATATTTTGTATATTTTTTTTTTTTATCTAAATATGGATTGGTAGGAAACTTTGTTAAGTTGGAAATAGGAATAAATCCGGTTTATAATTCTTGATAAAGTAAACTATCAATACATTAAATTTATTCTCATTTATAAATTCAATGATTCAAATATGATAATCTTCTCATATATATACACACATCACACATGAGGAATGGTAATAATCAATAGTAGGGTAGGAAGGTTCCAAGTTGAGTGTATTATTAAGATTATTGCAGCATCTGTTGATTAGTATATGACGTCATGTATGACATATCAAACATATCCCTTTAATTTTTAAGTTTTATCTTAATCGTTATGATTTCACTTCTATTATAAGGGCTGACTTTTACGGGTTACGTTTAGAAATATAATTGAACTGTTGATTCATGATTTCATTATTTCAGAATTGCAATCGAACTGTTACGGTTACAGTTATAAAGACTCATAATTTAGAATCGGAACCGCCTAACGCGATTTCAGCTCGATTATTTTAGAATGACACACACATATATATATATGTGTGTATATGTGTATATATATATATTACATGAATTTATAAGTTAAAATATAATTTTATCTTATAAATAATGTTCCGTACAATATAAGAGATAAAATTAAATTAAGAATAGAAAAAATATATTAAAAAAAGTTAAGGAACTTATGGTTCACTGTTTTAAATACTTTGGAATCGGAACCGAACTGTTCCCTGCACGATTATGGTTCAAAAGTGAACTGTCAAAAATGGTTACGATTCTCAAAACTACCAGTTTCAATATTTTTTATTCCGACATGACAAATACAATTCTTTTGAATACGTCTAACTTCTAAGATCGTGAGAAATGATATATGTGGTTCTTATCACTATATTTCCAATGGACACAACAAAAATTTTATTGAATTATGTGATTTGATGTTACACTTATTCGCCGTGTGCTTTAGCGGATAAAATTGCGATGTGGGATAGAATTTTGATGTTTATCAATCAATGAAACGAGTTCGGTATTTGTATTTGTGGGGACTTTAATGCGGCTAGAATGGAGAATGAGAGAGTGTGTAAGAATGATCATCCAAGTATAGAGATGATGGTTCGTGTAAGAGCAAGATTGATAGGTGTTTTTGTAATCAAGTTTGGCCGAGGAAATTTCCGAACCTGAGTCTTAGAAGAGGTAAAAGAGGACTGTCTGACCACTGCCCTTTGTTCTTAGAGGAGAAAATCACGGATTGGGAACCCAAACCGTTCAAGTCTTTGAATACATGGTTTGAGCATCCTAACTTTATTTCTTTTGTCAAAGAGAAATGGAGTGACTATGAAGTGGAAGGATGTGGGGATTCGTGGTTAAGGAAAAAATTGAAGCGACTCAGAGAGGATGTAAAGGTTTGGCATCGAGAGGTAGTTGGTCACATCGAGAGTTGTATGGGTGATTTGGAAAAATAGGAATGAGATAGTCTTTAATAATAGGGTGTGGAACATATATAGAATTATTGGGGAAATAAAGTCGGTTGTGTGGTGTTGAGTTGTAGACAAGAAAGTTAGTAACGACATTATCCGGTCAAGCTTTATATGGTGTTTAAATCATCTCCTTGATGTTTGGTTTTTGTTTGGTTAGTTAATATTTTTATCCAGTTCCGACAACATTACAATTCCTTAAATCCAAAACTCTCCGAATTTTTTGAAAAAAAAAAAACTCTTCAAAATAATACTCTCTCCGTCTCGTTCTAAGTGTTACATTTATTTTTGGATACGAGATTTAATAATATTTGAAAAATAATATAAATAGTGATAAAAATATATATTATTTAAAATTGTGTTAGTAATAAAATTATTTTAAAAATGAAATGTAACACTTATATTGGAACTGAGAGAGTAATATTTTAATACAAACAACATTAATTTACCGAAAGTTTATTGTATTTAAATATTTAAAAAAATTAGATTATCTAAAACCTTTTCAATTTGTTTTTATTACAAATCCATCCATAATTTTACATTTTAATTAAAAAAATTCAAGAATCCCACTTTAAAAAGATAAGAAAGTCACTTTGAATAAATATATTTTATCTTTCTTGTTTCATGAAAAATGGTTTAATTCAATTCTATTTTTTACTACTGAAAAAGAAAGAAGTGCACTTGCAGGTACAATTAATATTGGCAGGTGAATGAAATGACATTACTTGGAGTACTTTTTTTCAGAAGAAAATCTAAATATTTATTTATTCAAATTGAGTCAATATAAGCAAGCAAATCGAGAATTTCAAACCAACTAGAAACCAAGATTTTCCACTCCCATCATAACATTAAATACTACTTGTCCAAATATTTGTCAAACTAATTTCATTAAATTGAAATGACTTGGAAACAATTTTTCCTGTCACCACCTTTTAGTATTAATTAATTAAAAGGATTTTCAAACGTTTCCCTTTCAAAATCTGCGACTATTCGCGACATACCAAAAAATAAGATTAAAAATTAAATATTAGAAGAAGGTTCCAATTTCAACTTCAATTTGTGGCACTCACTATATTATCTTGGTTGAATTTTAGTTATTGGAGTTGATTATTTAGGCTGAACTGACATAAAGTGTGTGGGAAATGATAAGAAACATACCTAATCCTCTTTATTAAACTTTATTTTTTAACTTTAGAAAATTCAAGTGATAGTTACATGTCTCAATTTCATTAATTAAATAATATATTTATGAGTTAATTAATTGTAGGTATCATCAATGGCCGACTCGTTACGCTTCCGTACGCTCACTTCTTTACTTATAACTTTATATTATATCGAATAATATAATATAGTAATACAATTCATGGGTAAGTAAGACTATATTGCTTAAGAATATTTTATTGGGATATTGCACCATTTTAGTCGAATAAATTTATTAGGTTAAGCTCGAATTTTATCCTTTTAAGCCTATACATGATTTTCGATTGACATCATTTTTTTACGACAACCGTATTTAATATAAGTTGGGGTGTCATTTCGTGGCTACTTATAAATTGATTATTTGGAACCGAAAAATTATTATTTCGTAGTATCACGTACAACATTTATCGTTTCTACAGATTAACTAGTTCTTGATCGATTCAGTACCCGCTAACAAACAAAACTGATTAAAAAACTAATTTTTTTAAATATTATTTTTTTATATTTTTTCAAAATATCAATTTAAGCCAATAATATTTGACATACATATTTTTTTTTTAACAATAATTCAATATAAATATATTTATTCAACCCGATAAATATTTTATAAATATAAAACATTTCAATTTTAATAAATATAAAAATATAAGTATAAAATATTATATTTTTAGTAATTAATATAATAAATCAGTACCTGATTCGGTACCAATTACTCGGGTATCGTTTATTTCCAAATTGTAAGAACCGCGCGATTATCGATTTATTTACTAAAAAATAATAACCAGTTCTCGATCCGGTTCCAAATAAATTATCGCAAAAAAACTAATTTATGGCGTTTGAAATTAAATTCGAATTAAAATTATTATAAATGAAATTATTTGACTAAAATTGTACTTCATCTAAAATATAATTGTGACAATAATTATAATGTGAAAAGCTAGGGAATCTTATGTCTTTTCACTGTATGAAGCATGTTCGTGTAAGGTCACATGAATTCATTTACAAATTCAATTATTAGTTGTTGTGAACTTTTAGTAATGAAGAATAATTTAAACATTTCGTCTAAAACTCTAAATTAATCTAAATTGAGTACTAAAGAACAGATGCCCGCCGGTAATAGGCAGAGTTACTGCTTTAAAGTACACATTTAAACATATTCCTAAACAAATTTAATACGATACTTTATTTGATTAGATTCTAAAATGTTAGTCCCAATTTCAAAACAAAATTATTGTGGTCAAATATTTCTCCTACAAAGCACCTTTTGAGTGATGCATCCACATTATATTGGTTTTTTTCTCGAATCCACATCTTAATTAATAGAATTTTTATAATTGTATGTCTAGTTAAAAACAGTCACAAAAAGATTCAAAATGAAGATTTAAAAAAATAAAATCTTGTATTTTAAAAAAACATAATATAATATTTTAGAAAACTTTTTCATCTTAATGGAGGCACTTTTAAAGGACGATAAAAAAAAAAGAATCATTTTGAATAAAGTGGAATAAATATTTTTAATTTTTTTTTAGTATTTGGAGTACAATTTGTTTTTCATATAAAATTTTCATGTAATACGGGCAGATTTAAGGTGCTTAGCCAAAATATTTTAAGAACGTCATCAATATTTTTAAAGATAATTACAATAAATTATACCAACTTTAGTTTGATTTTCATATCAAACATTTATTTTCAAATTTACAATTTAAATTATAAAATTTAATTTTTTTTTCATTTTTTGAATAAATTAGAATATTCACTTCACACAAAATAAAACATTAAGTATAATACTTCAATTTTCTGAACAAATTAAATGACTTTTCAGAAATATAACCAACTGTCACACCATTAACTACATATAATAGTCCAACATTCAAACTGATAGGAATAATATCAGCGTGATTTTAAATAAATCTTTTAAAACATTTGGTATGGTTTAGAATAGAAAGACATAAGAAAATGTAGAGCATTTTCGTAAGATGATTAGAAGGTTTCTGATCGGGGCTTAACTGCTCTGAGGTTTCAGACCTAATGAAGGGTTTGGAATCTAAGAGCTCTAAGTAAGCTCTGATAATTTAAAAATGATTGTTGGAATAAGGATTTATTTTATCAGCTCTTACATGTTCAGAAGCTCTGACTAGAAGAGGAGTAGAAATCAAGATTTGGAGGTTTGATGGTAGCGCAAGAAACGTGAAGCCTTAACTACCTAACATGTGTCAGGATTTCTCTGACAAGTGCTGGACTAGGTACTTTTTGTCTACAGATAGGTTATCAGTGATATGGGACCACTGGACACGTGGTTTCACTTATTAGAGAGTTTTCTCTGATTCGTATTAAAGCTTTTGAGGTTGTTATCAAGAGAGAATTACTCATTTATCCTCATTTTATGTCCTATAAATATATGCTATCCAGGTTCTTCGACACAACCCAACACATACACACACTCGTTCTCACACTCTCCATACTCTACTCATTTTTCATCGCTCGAGAATTTGACTTGAGCGTCGGAGCTCCTTCCCGGGGGAACCCCAACCTTTCCCCCGATCTTTCTTTGCAGGTTCGCTTCGCGAGAATACTTCTTGGCAGCAATCACGACGATGATACTCATTGTTCAAGGTATAATCTCCATACTATTTGGAGCTTCTCGATATTTTTCTGTGTTATATTTTTGTTGGAGGTTATTTCATAAACCAACACAAACACTTACTTTAGATTGTAGGATTCGTATTTAGATTGAACATTCTAATACATTAGATTACTCGTTTTTTGGACTAATATCATTTTAATCAATATATATGTAATTAACCCTTGATTTTTCCTACATATTAGGCTGAATACGATCCTTCGACCAACATGAGCATTATTAATACACCCGCGCATAATGTGACATGTCATTTTATAAATAATAAATTCTTGATAAAAGTTTATTAAATCTTTTCCAACCATCATTTATTAATTATAGTATAATTTAATTTTTATTCAATAATATACAATAATTAATAAAAATGAAAAATAATTAAAAAATATAGCACATCATATATTTATGCGGTATTCATGTTTACCAGTCATATGCACATTAAGTTGTGTTTGCTAAAAACTGACACAACATTTTGAGAATATTATATTAAGTTAATTAGATATTGTAACTTTATCCGGTGATAAAAAATAAATTTATCCAATTGAAAATTTCTCATCGTATGAAAAAGAATATTATGGAAAAAAGTTTGTAATATAGCAACCGAGCAAACGAGACAATGCATTGAAATAAATGGGATAATATATAGTTGGGTTTTCCCCAAAAACCTGTTTTAGTTTTGGTGGATATATAGGATCAGGGATAATTGCCGCTAAATATATAAACTAACCATCAATTATGATATTGCACATGAACTATAAAATTTCCTTCGCAATACACCAATGGCCATTTTTTAGCTAATTAATACATTGGACTACTTTGATCAAAATATTGCATGCGTGGACCCGAATAACACACGTGTACGTACACATCAATTTAACACGATGTTGTTCTAACTTAATATAAATGACGTCATTTCTTCTTTAAGGAAAAAGACGTCGTTTCGTTCCATTTCTTCCTAATTGTTCGATTCAAACACTAAAATGGATAAGACTCATAAATGGAATAAAACGACATCGTTTTCCTTAAAGAAGAAACCGACGTCGTTTATATTAAGTCAGAACGACATCATATTAAGATGATGTATACATATACATATGTTATTCGGGTCCACCTATGTTGACCAAAAGTAGTCTCATGTATTAATTAACTACAAAATGATAATAGTGTATTGTGAGACAGATTTTTTATGTGCAATAGTAGAATTGAGAGTTAATTTATATATTTAACGTCAATTATCCCTTATCCAACAACCACCTATACATTATTTTTGGAATAAATTAAACAGCATTTATTTATATATATTAGTACATTTTCTAGATTGTACTGATTTCAATAAGTCAAAAGAATTACGTTTTACTAATTGGGAAAAATTAATACACTACTACTTTCTAAAGAAAGCAAATGAGAATATATACTAATACAAGTATCCATAGAAAGAGCATTATGAGCTTTCTAGCTGTGTTCGTCCCTATCTTGATATCAGAATTAATTATAACGACACATATCATAAAAAAGAAATGTTACTATAATTTATAGTTTGAATTGTCAGCTTTTAAAAGCAAAGCTGCGAAGAAACATTTCAAGAAAGAATATATATGGTCTTTGTGTTAATTTGTTCTAAATTCTAATCATCAACTCAAGATAAGTGAGAACTTGTAATTTTCTCTGCATAGAATATATACTTAATTCCCAATTTAATTCTGTTTATTCTTTTGTCATTTTCATAATAATGACAACCTCAAGTTCCTTCAAATTATTGCTATCTAGTTGTGAAAAAATTAGTTCTCTTCATATATATTTAAAATAATTCCTTTATGTTTAAAATTGATATTATAGATATACTCAAATATAAATCACATTAGTAACACAAAGACAAGCGGTTGATTGAAAAAAAATAATAAGTATGGTAAATATTTATAGATTTTTTAGTTACCAAATATATTTTTAATAATAAATTATTCGTGGGCTATTATTCCATATTTAATAAGAGAATCATTGATATTTCTCTTGTATTAATACACATATTTCAATTGATGCAATACTTTCGAGATATATTACATTAAAATATTTGGTCGGCATGTTATCTTTATATATCTTTATCGCCCATAGAAGAAATAAATTAGTATATATACCCATGTCATGCATGCAACTACTTAGAGGCGAAAAGTTAAAAGATTTTTACAAAATAGTATTCCCTTCGTCCATAAAATATTTATCTAATTTGACTCAATGCAGGTTTTAATGTAATGTTTTTTACTTTAATAATGATGTATAGTGTGTGGAATTAGAGTCTCACTTGATATATTATTTTAAATTATGTTGTGTGTAATTAGTGGATTTTGGGTCCCACTTAATGTATTATATTAAATTGAGTTGTGCGTAGAGGGTGTGGTGAGTCCACCTACTATAAATGAAAAGTTTAAAGTAGAAAGAAATTTTGTGGACGG
The DNA here is from genome assembly GCA_026898415.1 of Leonotis leonurus. Lineage (NCBI taxonomy): Eukaryota > Viridiplantae > Streptophyta > Magnoliopsida > Lamiales > Lamiaceae > Leonotis > Leonotis leonurus. The sequence goes on from JAPKLX010000047.1 coordinate 2,063,426, forward strand.
ACGAAAATAATAAAATAAAAAGAAATTTCGTGCACGAATGGAGTATATATTATAAACTCTTACTTCTCTAAAAATCTAGATCTGTAAAAAATAATGTTAGTAGCAAAGAGATTATTTAAGAACAAATATGTTGTCTACTTTCATTACAAGACATCATATAATTAATTGGTCTTATGTATACAGGTGAAAAAGCAAGATTTCTTCACTAACTGTTACCTACCAATTGGTGATTATCACCTTTTAGCTAGAATCTTAGATTTTTAATTACGTAGTGATTTGGTCAAATATCAAGGGTTCACCACCAATTGTTTCTCTTTGAATTTTAGTGTTCCTTTTTTTTTATAAGACATGAGACAAGAAGCTAAAAACAATTTATTATTACATGTGTGTTGTCCTATCGATAAAAAGTTAATGATTGAAGTAATAAGTTTCGGAATCCAAATCTTCATGGAACGATCTTATCATTTAATTAATTCAATAACAATTAGAAAAAAGAATAGTTATTACAATGTAGGTGTGTTGGTCTTGTGGTTGAATTATTGTTGGTCCCAAATATGATTTATCTGGTGTACCAGGGGATACACCAATTTGAAAATTTTTGAAATTTTTTTGATAAAGACTAATTTTCAGTGAGCGAGAGCTAGCACTATGAAAGGGGAAGTTCATATTTTGTTAAGTAGTTAGATATGAATTCTTCAGTTTACAACTTGTACTGAACTGATTGACTAATATTTTAGCTACCTTTCTTGTGGAAGTTGGTGGAGGAGGTTAACTCGTATGTTCAAAAATCTTAATGAAATAGCTTGAGTATTTCAGTTTTCACTTAGTCAATATCTAGTTTCGGTATGAATGATGGTTAGATCAATAAAATAAATAAATAAATACTGAAATGATAAATAGAGAAAGACACAAATAATTGGTTTGCGTGGTTCGAAGATAAAAACTCCTACGTCCACGAGACTTGATGTGTCTCGAGGGTTTCCAACTAAAATTGGATATGTCTTACAGTGATCAACCTTGAAGGTTAGATGTACAGTATAGTTTCAAAATACTTATTGTTTTAACACTTCGGTTAAGACTCGATCTATTATTAGATTACAAGTTCTTTTGCTAATAACGCACTTCAAGATAAAGAGAACTTTTCAAAGTATAAGGCTTGAGTGTGTTTGATCGTGCTTGGAAACCGATATCTTGAATTGACGAAGTGTTGAAGTATTTATAGATGTCTCTCAAACAGTAGCCGTTGAAGAGAGCGAGCTTGTCGCTTTTGTAATTCTTCTCGTTACAGTAGATGTCCTTTTTGCTATTTTTGATACATGCAATTTAGATTTTGTAGAGTTGCTTTGAGATCTTTTCCAGAATAGGAAACTTCCAGTTACAGTGGTTCACTAGCATTAAAGTCCATTGTACGACATAGCATTAAATCTATATGACTTCAGATCTGGGAAGTAACGCTTCAACGCTCATCGTTTTGTGTTTGACATTCAGTAAGACCATCAATGGACATTCTTCAGATTTGGTCTTCAATTTTCAGTACAGGTTGTGCAAACTTCAATATTTTAGAGTAGATTTTGAAATTTGAACCAAACTCTTAAGAATATTTCCCAACGATTATAACTCTTACCGAAAAAGTCTCGAATTTAAATTATACAATTATTAGGTCAGATTTAATTATTTAGGTACATATTTTCAAAAAACGAAAAAACACCTTATTACATTAATTTTATTAGGTAGTCACATTAATGTTGATATTATTATTACTATAATTATAATTATAATTCTTATGTAGCTTTAATTTATCAATATTTATAATTATTAATAGTTACTCCAGCTAAGACAAAAAACCATCATTAGAAGAATATATTTTCTTGGGAAAAATGATAGTTTATAAGTTTTAAGAAGGAATGTTCTCCAACTATACTACAAGTATCACAGATAATTACTTTTAATTATATATGGCTAGTTGGAGAACTAAGTAACAATATTTCATGATTCCCTTAATCATTTTTAAATAAGAAAAGAGAAGAGATATGGGCCAAAAATTATGCCTTCAACCTAAATTCTTCAATTGGGAACACATTATTTTCAACCGCATAATAAATCTTATAAAACGCCTTCATTACTCAAAACCTTTTATCTTCCACAAAATTATAATTATTCTTGATTGAATTGAGATAATGTCGTCCATAAAAAAGCACTAAGCAATATGAAGCCAAATAATTGAGGAAATAAATTAAATTAATACATATGACAATTTTGAAAGATACCTCTCAATGGAAAGGAGCAATTCTCTTTATGTAATAGCCTTTCTTTCCTCAGATTTTGGGCACCCAACAATGCAAGAATATTTAGCACTAATTGTCCCTCCAAGTAAGGCAATTGTTGTCCAAAAATATTAGCAAACAAAAAAAGAAATCAAGAAGAAAAAAAAAAAACTAACCTAGCTACTAAAGACCATTAGCACATATATATGTATCTTAATTTAATTTAATTCTCCATTCACTTTTTTTTTTTTCAATCCCATTTCTCTATTTTATAGTTTATATCACAACATTATCATCATTATACAAATGTGAGAACTTAATTTATCACATAAATTCATATTTACTTCGTTCCACTATTTTTTGTATGTTTTGAAGAAAAAAAAAACACATTCTTAGTTAAAGCATGTCAGAAATAATGAGACGGTAAACTAATTTTTACGTGCGTTACAGTTATAATATTGTATTGCTAGTAGACAGTTAAAACTCAGTAGAAAACAAAATCCCTAAAAACGAAGTTTTCGAATATGAACCACATATTCTAATCCCACTTCAAAAAAACATGTTTGACTGATAAGCAATAGGTGTCCTAATTGCTTATACAGATTAATATACTCAAATCAAAGCTAGCATCCATGATTTATAAGAAAGAACCCTATTCTCTTTTCTTGATGAAAAAGGGTGGATGAGAAGCCATAAGGTGCAAATTATTATGATTCAAAGGTTCTCATTAAAAGAGACATATTAAAATATAATTTCCCCCATGCATGCATGTCTTTTGATTCCTATATATATTGCTATAAGCTCATCAAAATTTCATAGACTACTCAAAAACACCACTAATTATATACCTTTCCCTTCCCATTAATAGAGTGGGATTCCCCCATTTATTATATCATCATAGCAGAAGGAATAGCTCATAATGACTGTAAGAACACAACACCCCACTTTTAAATTCTTTTTTTTTGTTCATGCTTCATTAGGTACTCCATGTTATATGTTATAGGATTGTGCAAAAAATAAATAAATTTGAACCTAGCTTTTAGCATGTTTGGTGTCTATACTTTTGTGTGCATCCATGCATATACACTATTAATTAATATTTCTTTCTAATAATATATTGTATCGAGTCATGCACGTCTATGACTTCATAGCCCTAAGAGAATTCTTTAATGCTTATTTTTTAGGAATTAGTTAGGACAATTTTTTTCCTAAGTAGTGCCAAATTTAGTTATTTTATTTTATTGTTGGAAATACTACTCCCTCCGATTTTTTTGAAGTGTCCTATTTCACTTTTTTTCTTATTTCTAAGTAAGTGTCCTATTTCAAAATTTTAGAGTATATTTATGACAATCTTTCAATTTTGCCCTTATTTAATACTTATTGGAATTTGATATTATTTGTATGAATGTATTTATTATGCTATTCAATAAAGAGTATATAAGTAAAATTTTTATTTTATTAATACATGTGATTTAGTAAAATTGAACACTTATTAAAAAACGGAGGGAGTACTTATTTTTACTCTGCATGCTTAAATTAGTTCCATGGGTGAGGGCCCATGTGACCATGTCCAACACAAATTAATTACTATTTATACCATTTCTTTTTAATTGGACACTAACCTTATTACCATTAAATAAGACACGCACGTTAAATAATAACATATTTTTGATGTTACTTATTCCTCTAACCATTCCATTTCAATAGATGAAATTCAGTATTTTGTTTTTATATTTTATGATTTATTTTTTATAAGTAATTTATTATTTTAATTAATATTTATAAAATTAATTCTTTAAGATATAATGATTCATAATTGATATTTATTTAAAAAAATAAAATTTTTAAAAATTATATACTCTATTTTTTAAGTCCATATACTCGTTTTTAAATACTAAAAAATAATTATATATCCTACTAGGGTGGGATAAATCCATATTAATATACACAAAATTAAGTAAAAACATATAAAATTAAAAATGAATAAAATAAATAAATAATATAATATTAAATTTTTCTTATAAAATTTGATTTACCATTTTAACTTGTTTTAGTTCATTATAAGTTTTACTTTTCCTCCAAATTAAATTCAAGATTCAAGGAATCTTGCGTTGACTATTTGTGATTTCCCATACTTCTACCATCAATAATGTTGTAACTTGTAATATAGATTCCCCATCTCATTTTTAGTTCTTACTCCCTATTTATTATCACTTTTTTTCATTTTTTTTTTCTCAAGTACAACCTCTTGCCATCTACTTTAATTTTATAAATATTAAAAAATATAAATTGTTATTAATCCATAAATTAACAAATTATTTTTTGGTTGATCATTCCAGAATGAAGGTACATAATTTTTTCAAGCTCCATATTTTAGTAATAAAATTAATCAGAGTTCATTATAATACAAAATTATTAAAATAACAAAAATAGATACACATATCTACCTAGTTACATGAATAGTAGTATTAATTGCTCTATCTATACCTAACTTTTATTCTAATATTCTTCAACGAATTCAAGAGACTAAAATCCACAAAACACCCACAGTACTCAATTTTCCAAATTTTAAACTCCGCAAAATACATTTAATACAACATATGTTATTTCAACTCTATTAATTGCTAACACTTAATTATATATTCTCTATCCATTCCAATAGATAACACATTTATTTCCAATACAGCCGAAAATTGTAGAATTTAGTGTAAAAGTTATAAACGTGATAGTCTCAACACTTTGTTAAAGAGTTAATTTTTATTATTTTTGTATTGTGACAAGTTTATTAGACAACACAAAAATAAAAGTACGTTATGTTTAGTGGAACTGAGTGACTATGTATATGTTCAAATAAATAAATATAAACATAGAAAGTCTCCCCTAACTGCGCCGCTCACTCTTTAATAAGTCCGCGACTGATATGACAATGTCATGTAATGTTATAAGCATACGAATCGTTTTTTTTATTATTTTATATGAAATATCAAATTATATTATAATCAATAAAATATAATTAAAAAATGAAATTTAAGAAAAAATTTATTATTATTTTTTATTTATCTACATAATATAGACAGATTAAGTTGTGAGCATTGCTGATAAGAAAACGGTTCTACAAATATATATTTAATTTATAAGGAATGGTTTTTAGGTGGTGGGGCCATAAATTAAGCTTTGACTAAACGCGTTTCTTCCTTGTACTATTATGCGATGCCTACTTACGTAGTAGCTCTCTTATTTTCCTTTCCTCTCATACATATTCTAAGCTATTTTCTCCTCTTATAAATACCACTCCCAACCATACCCATACTTATCTCTCAATTCACTAATTCTCCCAAAATTTAAATTAAATCTCTTGGGAGAATCTTGAAAAGCGTGTCTGGTTTTTCTTTATTTTCAAATAGCGTTTCTGCTACCAGTTTTTAACTGCACTGCCAAGAAATACAGTTGGGAAGTAGAGTAGTCCCATTTTATGCACTAAATTTTCTGATTCTCGAAAGAAAACACCATTCAATTCTCATTACTCCCTCTCACAACACATCAATACATCAATACATACCCCTCTCTCTCTCAGTTCACTTCGAGTTCTGATTCTTATCTACAATTAATTTTTTTATATTTGAAGAAGATGACTGAGAACGCCGGAGCAAGGCACCAGCAACCGTTCGACGTCGCCGTTAACGTTCCGCCGCCGCTTCATGGCGGGAACAAGTGTTACGACGACGACGGCCGTCTCAAGCGAACTGGTAACTGGTGATTCTGTTCTTGTTTTGGTTTTTGATTTGGTGTTAAAAAAAATTAATTTTTTTTTCTGGGTTTGGATTTTGATAGGAAGTGTATGGACGGCGAGTGCTCATATCATAACGGCCGTTATCGGGTCGGGAGTTCTGTCGTTAGCATGGGCGACAGCTCAGCTGGGGTGGGTTGCGGGGCCCAGCGTGATGCTGCTGTTTGCGTTTGTCACATATTACACTTCTGTCCTTCTCTCCACATGCTACCGTGCCGGCGACCCCGATAACGGCAAACGGAATTATACCTACATGGACGCCGTTAGGTCCAATCTCGGTATTTCCTCCTCTCCTTTTATCCTTGTTTGAAAATAAATAAAACAATAATGAAGTGATTTTAATATGTTTGATTTCTTTTTTATTTTCAGGTGGTTTTCAGGTGAAATTATGTGGAGCGGTTCAGTACACAAATCTCTTCGGAGTTGCAATTGGTTACACCATTGCTGCTTCTATTAGTATGATGTGAGTTTGTTTGTTTTTTTCGTAGTTTATATTTCATGACAAATGGTGTATTTAATTAAAATTGTGATTGTTTTTTGATTAAAAGATTGAATTTTAATTCGATTTGATAATAATGGAACAGGGCGATCGAGAGGTCTAACTGCTTCCACACGAAAGGTGACTCGAGTCCGTGCAGAGTCTCGAGCAACCCGTACATGATTGCGTTTGGTGTAGTTGAGATACTCTTCTCCCAAATACCCGATTTCGATCAAATATGGTGGCTCTCCATTGTTGCGGCCGTCATGTCCTTTTCCTACTCCGCTATCGGCCTGGGCCTCGGAGTAGGAAAAGTTGCGGGTAAACTACCCTAGAAATACCTCGTATTTCAAACTTTGATTAATTAATTAATTTTTTTGATTTTGTTCTAATCAATGAATTTTTTCCTTTTTAGAATCCGGGAAAATCATGGGAAGCATGACCGGAATAAGCATAGGCACGGTTGCCGGAACACAGACAATCAACGAGACACAGAAGATCTGGAGAAGCTTCCAGGCTCTAGGTGCCATCGCTTTCGCCTACTCCTACTCCCTCATCTTGATTGAGATCCAGGTACTATTATAGACCGTCTCATCGTATATTGTCTCATCTGATTATTCAGTTAATTTAATACTGACACGAGCAATCATACTTTTTACAGGACACGATCAAGTCCCCGCCCTCGGAGTACAAGACGATGAAGAAGGCGACCCTACTAAGCGTAGCGGTGACAACCGTATTCTACATGCTATGCGGTTGCTTCGGCTACGCAGCCTTCGGAGACCTCTCCCCGGGAAACCTCCTGACCGGGTTCGGGTTCTACAACCCTTACTGGCTCCTCGACATAGCCAACGCCGCGATTGTGATCCACCTCGTCGGAGCCTACCAAGTCTACTGCCAGCCTTTATTCGCCTTCGTGGAGAAGACGGCCCACGAGTGGTTCCCGGACAGCAAAGTCATCACCAAGGAGATCACTCTCCCCATCCCTGGCTTCAGATACAAAGTCACCATCTTCAGGCTTGTGTGGAGAAGCATCTTTGTAGTCATCACCACCATCATCTCCATGCTCATGCCCTTCTTCAACGACGTCGTCGGCATCCTCGGGGCCTTCGGGTTTTGGCCGTTGACCGTGTACTTCCCGGTGGAGATGTACATTGTGCAGAAGAAGATTCCCAGGTGGAGCTCGAAGTGGATTTGCTTACAAACTTTGAGTGCAGCTTGCCTCGTCATCTCACTCTGCGCCGCCGTCGGATCCTTCGCCGGAGTCGTGTCGGATCTCAAGACTTACAAGCCGTTCAAGACTTCCTACTGAGGTTGATTAGTGAAAAAAGAAGAAGAGGAATTTGTGTTGGGAAATTTTAGTTTTTACTAGTTCATGTTCATAGCATTAAGGCCTAAAAGGCTGTAGAGTTTTAAATAATATTATTATTACAAGAAGGAAAAGAGGGGGATTTCCAATGTAATTTGCAGTGTTTCTATTTCTCAGTGGAAATAGTGTGGCTAATTATTTGTGTTTAATTACTTGTCTTTTTGTTGTGTTGTTTCTATTGTCATCTTGTCTCCCGTGATTATTAAATTAATCAATATTTTTCATGCGCGCGCACATATATATTACTCCCTCCTCCCTCCGTCCCATTAAATTAGACCCATTTGAAAAGTAGATGAGTGTATTATTTTAATACAAATGGGTCTAATTTAGTGGGACAGAGGAAGTATTAAGAAATAAAGAAATTTGTGGTAACATGATCATTTATTGGGACAAGACAAAGATGTGAACCTCATAGAAAAAGGTAAACTATTTTGTTTGTTACAACTCATCTTCTGGAATCTACTGATTTTAGGCACATATAATGCATTCCACCAAACATATATATTTATGATATATATATATATATATATGCAAGTTTGTTGCAGTCGAAAATTGCAAATGTGACGAGCTAAATTGATTCAATATTTATCTGACCATATATAGAGATTGTAGAAGATTGAATAAAATATACAAGTAGAGATTGAAAATGGCATGGACAACCGACACTTTTTATCTAACTTGTAACAAAGAGACATGTTTCAACAAGTAACGAGTTTTCACAACTAATTACCATTTTTTTGATTCATAAATTTATTCCTTGAAAATGTAGGATAAAAGTATAATTACTCTTTAAATTCTTTCTTTTTTTTCATCCCTATCATCTAAATTACAAATGCATCACTATTTTTCTCCTTAATCTCACTCTAAGGAGGGATAATAGTGATGAATTTGTAATTTAGATGGTAGGGATGGAAAAAAAAGAAGGAATTTAAAGAGTAATTATACTCTTATCCCACATTTTTAAGGGATAAATTTATCACTCAAAGAGAACATAGCCTTAGTGTTTTATCAATGCTGAAAAATCATAGTAGATTCACCGGTATGAAAAAATCAAATACAATTAGAATGAGAATCGAACAATAGAAGACACAAAATTTACGTAATTCGATTAATATGATCTACGGCCGGACGCAGTTTGCATTTTTGTAATTGAGTGACTGCTTTATAAGAAAATAATTACGTGGAGTATTAATTGTTCACAACGTTAAGGAATAAGTTTGATGTTTTTTTTATTATCCCTATAATAATTATATATATGCATGGGTATGTAAATTGGTTAGGAACCACCACCAAATAAAGTGTTCTTGCATTGATTTGAACCTTATCTACAGTTTGTCTGAAAACACATTATTTTATGGCTTGTTAGTTGGATGCATTAAGCACTTGAGAGATGAGATACATTATTTCTTTTTCTTTTTTACTATCCAATTGTGTACCAATTAAATATGCATATATTCAATTTTAATTTCATGTGTTTTCATTTAATTTTGCACTTGCTAATTAGAGTTTATTATATATCCAATGAAGGATTAATAATTTTATAATAGACTATTACTGTTAATTAATTAAAAATGAGGATATAGTCTGATTTGTTTATCACCTTTACATTATTCATTATATATTAGATTGTTTCTTTGAGATATTTTTATTAATAATGAATGTGCACATTATTTATAGTAAATAGTCAAAATTGAACCAATCTAGTAGGAAAATGTGTAACCTATTTGAAATTAAGTCTCCTTATTTTGATGAATGGGCCCACCACCTAATAGTGATAGAGTTTAAACAAGTTGAATATACCTTTAATTATAGTGTGTAGCTACAATTAGTAGCAAAGTTAGTACTTGAAAATATTTCATAGTTAACTTGTTTAAATAATTAATTAACTAGGTGTTACTCAATATAAATCATCTAGGAAAGCATTATAATTAACTTGAGAAATAAATGAGAATATATGAATTTATGAATTCAACTTGCATAATTAGTTAGACACTCAAAACTAGTACAAGCTAATATAATAGGTGAAATTTGCCTATCACAACCTCAATACCACTAAATTTCTATTTTAAAAAAAGGAATCTCACCATAAAAATGTTGTATGTTCATTTATATTAAGTTTTTACATCATCTCTTATCCCTCAATACTTGATAACAAAAAAATCATTTGTCCAAACCAGTATAATTTAATGTGCCTACAAGTGATGTGAATCTGCGACTGATGATATGTCATGTAAATAAATAATAAATTTAAAATACTAAATATGAAGAATGTTGAGATATATCTATCACAAAGTGACAATAACCCATGCAAGAAAATTAGGGAGGTTAATTTCTTTATACCTATTAATCTTGTATGCACCACATTATTTTATCAAATACAACTCATTATTAGTCAAATATCCTCAAGTCTCCATTGCAACTATTTAATATAAGCAATTATTTCTTAATTTCTCTATGAGAGTTTTGCCATTCTTGCCCCCTTGAATTTGATGATGGTTTGTGAATCAAATGAAGAGCCAAAAGCAAGATGACAAACAAGGTTGTAACCTTTTTGAAATAAAGCTGCCAAGACATTATTGAACCACCTTTTTCTATTAGAGGCAAAGACAACAATGCTCTTATGTGATTTGGAGTTTATGACAATACATCTCTTAGTCTAAATCAAATTTCACAAAAAGTAGGATTGAGATGCTTATACATATCCTTCATTCAATTCAACCACCCACTATGATGGATGGAGGAGAAGAGCATAGCCTCTAAATAGGATGAAGAAAAATATAATCAAGAATCCTACTATCTCATTACCACCACTCATCAATTTATCATCATCTATACACTTTTAATTTCCACAAGAGAATCTTGACTTGCTCAACTTTATGTCCTATTTCTTTTTCCTTTTTTTAACCTAATGTGTGGGTTGAAAGGTAATTAATCAAGAGAGTAAGCATTTGAGAGGATGTTGTGTGTTATTCATCCTTCTTCATCTAGTCATGGACTTGTCCATTGCTTAGATTTTGTAGTTTTTGTGAAAAAGATCATATATAAACAAGTCACTACTAGGGTGTAAACTAGTCGAGTCAAGCCGAGTATTAACTTGCTCAAGCTCGAGTTGTTGGGAAATATTTATATGTGTTTTGATTCAGATTCCAAAACCTCTCCTGAAAGATGTAATAAGTCCAAAACTGAAATCTCTAGTGTTTTGTCTGAGAACTCAAATGTTAGGGAGTTCTATTTTTCAGGTACATTGAAGGACAGACACCACTGAAGATTCTAGACTATACCAAAACTGAAGGACCATTCTACTAGAAGTTTTGAAGTTGAAGTAAGAAGCTGAAGTCACATTGCCACTAAAGTTTAAATCTGAAGTACTGCACTGAAGTCCAATTCTGAAGTTTCCACTGAGTGACACTCTATTCTATAGGACTTACCACTTTCGGCAAAAATCTCAGTAGGTAAAACACAATCTTGTTGCAGACACAAAAAATGGCAAAAAGGACGAAGACTTCAACAGTAAGAATTCAAATGAAGCTCTATCTCACAACGGATACATCCTATGAGATACATATAAATACTCCGCTGCTTCAAACGCTTCAAGACACCGGTTACCTAATCTTTTCAACTTGCTATCGCCATTATTGCTCTCAAGCTCTCAAGTTTTAGAACACTTAGCTTTCAGTTCTCATTTTCAAAGTGTTCATATTAGCGATACATTTATAACCGAAGAGTGATCAGACTTATTCTGTCTTTATAAGATCACTGTAAGATCATCTCCATTAATTTGGAAACTCTCGATTAACATCGAGTACACGTGGACGTATGAGTTTTTATCTCCAAACTACGCAAACCAAATCCTGTCTCTCTCTCTCATTTACATTCAGTATTGTCTTTCCTTGATTATCATAATTGAATACTGATTAATTGAAAAGAGAAAGTGTAACACCCCGACAAAGGGGCTTATGCGGATTAACAATTAAATGTATAAATAAAAGAGATTCAAAATAACATCTTGATTAAGAACTTGGCACGATGATTACCCACGAGACCAATGTATGAAGACATTGGTTCGTGAAATATACACAAAAGAGTCAATAATTACATGGTTTGAAAATGAAAAGTAACAAGAGTTGGTCTAAACTCGTACAACACCGAGAGTATATGACATAGGGTTCTCAAAAAGGAGGCGTTCAAACAAAGTTTAATCATAATAGATACGGACAGGCCCACCTCATAGCCAACTCTGCTGTTTTGTATTAACCTGCAAAATATTTGAAAAGATATTTGGGCTGAGCACTATTGTACTCACTGGATTTCATAACCCGAGTTATCAGTGAAAAACAAATTTAATTCATTAACGAATTATGCATTATGTTCATACATTTAGGCCCATAATTACACTTATGTGTCCCGTTCTCGCTACAAGGGAAGAATTATCTCAAGTAACGCTTACTTATTAGCATGGGAAACCCGGCTGAGTTCACCAAGCTGGATTATGTGCACAACCCTGGCCGATCGAAAGCACCAAGGCACAATTATTGGCATCGTCCCAAGGGAAATTCCCATGCAACGTAGTGAGTTCGGATTTACCGACACTCCATATTGAAGGCAACACAATAAATCATATTCTCATCATAAGCATTTAATATACATAACAGTTCATACTTTCATAATTCGAGTTCATTAACTCAAGATATCGTTCAGAAAAGAAACCCACCTGTTATCCACGACACTTTACTTGCTATTAAGGATTTTCGGTTGACGTACTCCCTTCGTGAAATGATCCTACAATGAGGAACTTAAGGTTGAGTATCCTTTTCATTTCTTATTAACCTTCACATTCTAGCATCTAACTTCTTATTCAAACACATTTAAAGTCCTACTCTCCCCTTAATAAGAACACTTATTAGTTATGTATATTAGATAAAAGTTGAATGACTTTATTTCCTTCAACTTAATTCATTCATTAATGAGTTCATTGACAAAATTATCACATACACTATTCTTAGAGTCTTAATTATTCTATAATATTATGCTATCATATGTATTAAGTGCTTAGATATTACGAGTATCATTTATAGATACCTTATAAGTTGAGGATGATTGAAGATAAATGGTTTATAAATGTTCATTGAAGTTAGGGGTGTCAACCGGTCCGGTACCGGTTAACCGGAACCGGTTAACCGGTTAACCGGTACCGGAAAAGTCCCAATTTGAGGAACCGGTACCGGAACCGGTTATTTAACCGGTTAACCGGTTACCGACCGGTTCGGTACCGGTTAACCGGTAGAACCGGTTAAGGTACCGATTTTTATAATTTTATTATTTTAAAATATTTTTTTAATTATTTTTAAATTATATTAATTTAAAAAAATAATAATTAAATATAAATATAATTTAATTTAATTTTATAATTATTTTATAATATATAAAATAATTTTATAAAAAATATAAAACATAAAATAAATATATAAAATATATATTTTTAATATTTAATTTTATAAAATCGGTACCCGATTCGGTACCGGTTCGGTACCGGTTACCCGGGTACCGGAAATTTTTTAAAACTTAGAACCGGGAACCGGCTTATTTCCCGAAAAACCGGTTCCCGGTCCGGTACCGGTTCTTCCCGAGAACCGGTTACCGTTTGACATCCCTAATTGAAGTGAAAAAGTTATGAACATTTAAAAGAGTTCTCTAAATTGACATAGAATTTGTCGACAGATTTTTAGTGATTTCGTGGTAAATTAAAAATATAACATCTCGAGTTGAAACTTGGTGGACATATGAAAAACATGTTGAGGTATGTTCCTACAAAATTTCAGATGATTTGGACAAGTTTAGACCATTGAAAAGGTCTGCATTCAGAGGGTGAAATAAACAGGGCGTGAAAGATACATAAATTGAGTTCCAACTTTAAATGATATGGTGATTAATCCCTATATCCTAATGTCTTACAAGGTAAAGAAAGTTTATATATGTAACTTAAAAGGTTCAATATGTTATATGAATATCCAAAAGTGAGAGAAAGACTTAGACCATTAATCAAGATGAAGATTAGGTTCTTCAAAACTTACACCAATGTGCATTGGCACCTATTTTTCTAAAATCTTCAAAATATATCAAATATCCAAAATAAGATCCAATTAAAATATGAATCAAAAATAGACATCATATACTACATTTTAGAAAAAGAAAATCCTCCAAACTACTAAATTCCTATTTTTTCCAAATTTTTGAAGTTCAACAACCTGCCCAGAATTCGGCAGACTTCTAACAGCTTAAGCACCAATTTTTCAAAATTTCAGAATTTTCTCATCTACACATGCACTTGAAATTTCAGAATTTCTCTCAACTCAAACTATGGAATTAGGTTTCAATTATAGAGGAAAAAGAATGATTCAAAAGCTTAATCCATATAAAATAAAGTTTGATGACAAGTAGATGGAAGGAAAGAAGAAAGCTCAGGTTTTCCCTTCTTTATTTCTTGATTTCTTTGTACTAGTGCAGGGAGATGTAAGGGAAGGTAAGAGAAGGTCTGTGAATTTGCAGAGAAAAGAAAAGAGAAACGGTGGGGTGGAATGAGATACTTCTTCTACTTCTTTTTTTTTAAACACTACACGTATACCCTATCACACACACATACACATCATTTAATTTACTAGGACAATTAGTCTTATTATGCTATTAATTAAGTGAATAATCATGATTAATATATATATTTTTATATTAATAGAAATACTAAATTTTAAAACACTTTCTACTTTAATTACTGGATAATTTTAATTAATAATACGGAACTTAAACGTCGAAAATTTTTTTATCATAGAGTTTACGTTCTCAATTCTATATTTTTATCGGGGTAATCTAATTAATGAAATTTTATTTTTCGGGAGAGGACTTTAAATCTTAATTAAACCTAAAACAAACACGTGAATTTTTCTAGGTGTTACAGAAAGATTGCATTAAGTTTTCTGACAAACGAGTAATCTTTTAAACCACCACTTTCCGCACAACACTTAAGATATTAGTCGATCAGTCAAACACTCAGTGTAGACTGAATGATTGCTATCTAAAGTATCAACTTTCACTGAAGCTACCTCCCTTCAGTTCAGGAGATCACTAAAGATTTTTAACATGAAAAATCGAAAAACTGGTGTATCCCCCCCCCCATACATTCAGTATACTCTTTTCAGGACCAACAAGTGGTATCAGAGCGGTGTGTTTAAACAACCAATGTTTCTAAAACCCAAGGTTTTTAAACTGATCTTTCAGAAAACTTCATTTGCATTTATCTAAATATCTCCAATGGAGAAGTCTCCTGTCTTGCCCATGTTCTCAGTCGAGGACTATGACTACTGGAAGTACAGGATGACTTCCTACCTGAAAGCACATCATGTGATGATGTGACAAGTCATCACAACAGGACCAATCAAGATTATGAAAACGTTTCCTCAGGAAACAACTGGCGTAAGAGAACCAGCCACTGAAGTAAAGCCACTCAGTGAATACACAACCGATGAGAAGAAAATCGGTGGTCTAGATGATTATGCCAAGCATATCATTTCAGGAACTCTTGAAAGACCAATGCTCGTACACATCCAACATTGCGAGACAGCAAGGGAAATGTGGAAAACACTCGAGCAAATGTGTGCAGGTTCTGAAGAAATCAAGGAAAATAAACTAACCCTTGAATGCCAAAAATATGATACTTTCTTGCAGGTACATGGAGAATCTATTAGTGAAGTGGAACTCAGGTTCATGCAAATTCTAACTGCTATTAGAGCTTTGAAGCCTGAAAAGTACACACAACGAGAGATCAATCTTAAGATTGCGTGGTGTCTTCGACGTGAAGAATGACTGCCCGATCAGATACAAATAAGTGGGCGTCCAGACTTCAACACACTTACAACAGCTGCCATCTTCAACATACTGAAGAGTCACGAGACAAGGCAGAAGATATTGGAGATCTCAAATCCAATAAGAGAAGTCATCCCTGTTTCATCTTCATCACAACATACCGTCCCCACCAAAACCTCACACTTCACCAAAAACCCAAACTTCTCCATCCCACACTGAAAGTCAATCTGAACCTACCCCGCCAATCCCAATCCAACTCCCATCACCTGAACCTCAGCCATCTGAAATCCCTCGAACCGAAACTAACTTTCATACCTCAACCTCCCAGCCCTCTGAAACCCATGCCTTTACTTCTACCTCCCAACCCTCAGACTCTCACATCCCTGTGATTTCAACTCCTGAGCAGCTATATCTAAATGATCTTGAGTTGAAATCAATCCAATACCTCACAGCCACTTACCCTGAACTCTACAACCATCCACACCTTGCCACCCTCTGCCAACGTCTTTGGACCTGGCGCTCATTAAAATTCCTTGACTCCACCGCTTTGGAATACAAGATCAAGCTTGATGGCATGAGTGCCATTTTGATGGAAGAAGTCAATCTGCAGGCCTGTTTTCAGTTCAAAGATGCTCTTGACACATTTCTTAATGTCGAGGCATACATTGAGGAGCAGCTGGCTCATGCTGAATCTTTAGCTGGCCGGACTTATATTCGCCGGACCTCTACATCTGCTGGTCCATCTGCTGCTGCCACTCAGTCCTTGGCCATGGTGCCTACTTTTTCTGAAACTCTTTTCCCTGAGGCTCTTTCCTCGGAAGGTGCTCTTCTCCGAGCACATCCATCTATCTTCTCCTCCACTATCTCTGAACTCAAGAAGCATATTGATGCTGAGAGTTCTCGAATGATCAACCAGGCCAGTTCCAGAAATGATGCTGAGAGTTCTCGAATGATTAATGCCCTCCAGGCCTCTTATTCTGAAAAACTGGAAGGTCACGTTGTCAATCTCCAGAAATCAATTGACGCATTGACTGAAGTAAACAAGGATCTCAGGAAGCAGTTATCTGAAATCTCTTCCTATCAGGCTTCTGATTTTGATGCTAAATTTGAGTTTAAGTTTGTTGAACTCAAGTAATTCATGAAGCAAGAGATTGCCACTTCTCATCCTTCCTCGAACAAAATCAATGATGTCGTGAAGTCGTGCAACTCGAACCGTGTTAAATCTATTGTCGTTCGCACTGACTTAGATGCTGCCATCAAGGACATCACTTCAGTTCACACTAAAGTTGATCAACTATCTTCTATTACTGCAGCCAACGGCATTGCTCTGGGTACTCTGAAGAAGCAAACAGAGCAAGCTCACACAATGGCTGATTCTGCTCATAAGCTCGCTCAAAAAGCCGAAACTGATGCTCTTGTAGCAAATCTGAGTGCACAGCTTGCATCCGCCCGAGCTGAAAATGTTTCAGGCACTTCTCTCACCACTGCCTCCCATCAGAACAAAGTCGATGTTGTCATCGCTCACTGCCGCGCAAGGATTTCAAACCTTGAAAAATTCTGCAACAACATATCTCTTGGCAACAGTTTGGATATTCATTTCTCATATGTTCGTCCTTACTTCTGGCATGCTGATACATACATTCGTGAAACTACTGATGCTGCCAATAAGGGGGAAGAGACGAGCATACCTGCTCCCCCTGAAAACATCACTACTGAAGAGAAGAAGGATGATGAGAAGGATGCAGAAAGAGAAAACTCTCCTCAAGTTGAATTCTCAGATGAAGAAAGAGATGATGACAAGAAAGCTGATGATGATGACAAGGACAGATCTTCTGATGCCGTGCCTTCTGGTGCTAAGATTTCCACTGAAAAGCCAGCTACTCAGGCTACTGCTACTACTGAACAACCTCCTTTACCGCCCAAGTCTTCGCCAGCTACTTAGATTTCTTTTGTTGAATTTCATTCAACCTTCACTGAAATAATCTGTACTGAAAATCACATGAATGAAATGCATATTTTGTCTATCTCTTGATCTCAACCTGATGGCAATCCTCTAGTTGTCCAGGCTCTGATTATTATTTTTTGGTTTGCCTTATTATTTAACTGATTAACTAACTCATCTTATCTTATAGATTAGATGTTCTCCATTTCAGGGGGAACTCTTAATTTAGATAGATATTTTCAGGTTAGGTATTGGCATCATCAAAAAGGGAAAAATTATTGGGAAATATTTATATGTGTTTTGATTCAGATTCCAAAACCTCCCCTGAAAAATGTAATAAGTCCAAAACCGAAATCTCTAGTGTTTTGTCTGAGAACTCAAATGTTAGGGAGTTCTATTTTTCAGGTACATTGAAAGACAGACACCACTGAAGATTCTAGACTATACCAAAACTGAAGGACCATTCTACTGAAGTTTGTCCTGAAGTTTTGAAGTTGAAGTTAGAAGTTGAAGTCACATTGCCACTAAAGTTTAAATCTGAAGTACTGCACTGAAGTCCAATTCTGAAGTTTCCACTGAGTGACAGTCTATTCTATAGGACTTACCACTTTCAGCAAAAATCTCAGTAGGTAAAACACAATCTTGTTGCAGACACCAAAAATGGCAAAAAGGACGAAGACTTCAACGGTAAGAATTCAAATGAAGCTCTATCTCACAACGAATACATCCTATGAGATACATATAAATACTCCGCTGCTTCAAACGCTTCAAGACACCGGTTACGTAATCTTTTCAACTGGCTATCACCATTATTGCTCTCAAGCTCTCAAGTTTTAGAACACTTAGCTTTCAATTCTCATTTTCAAAGTGTTCATATTAGCGATACATTTGTAACCGAAGAGTGATCAGACTTATTCTGTCTTTATAAGATCATCTCCATTAATTTGGAAACCCTCGATTAACATCAAGTACACATGGACGTAGGAGTTTTTATCTCCGAACCACGCAAACCAAATAATGTCTCTCTCTCATTTACATTCAGTATTGTCTTTCCTTGATTATCATAATTGAATACTGATTAATTGAAAAGAGAAAGATTGCATTAAGTTTTCTGACAAACGAGTAATCTTTTAAACCACCACTTTCCGCACAACACTTAAGATATTAGTCCATCAGTCAAGCACTCAGTGTAGACTGAAGGATTGCTATCTAAAGTATCAACTCTCACTGGAGCTACCTCCCTTCAGTTCAGGAGACTACTAAAGATTTTTAACTTGAAAAATCCAAAAACTGGTGTATTCCCTCCCCCATACACTCAGTATACTCGTTTCGGGATCAACACGAGTTAAACTCGATATGGTCGAGTTTTAATTTGTTGAGCTTGATTGTTGGTATACTTTGAATTTTATCTCGAGTAAGCTCGTTTAGACTTGTTTATTCACATTTAATAATAGAGGGATATGAATGTAAAATCATTATCTAAGCTCAATTAGGCTCGCGAGTCTATCGAGGTGAGTATCATTGAACTTGAACTCATACTCAATATATACTCAAGTAGCACAAGCTCGAGCTCGACTTGATTAAGATCAAACCGATTTTTAATTTTTCTCGATTCGATTAGAAGTAACTCGCGAGCTATCTCAACTCACATATAGTGACTAGCTACAACAAATTTCTCTAGTAATGAACACATTGTTTGATCAATTGTGATACTTATAAATGTAACCAAATAAATTTTACATTTTATAAATTAAAGAGTAGCTATTATGCATGCCACAAAAAAGACATATCTAAATAACGTATTAAATAAACTTACATATAAAAGTAACATGTGAAAATTTAAAGATTGTAATCAATTTATTAGCAATATCTCTTAATGTCACTATTAAATAAAATTTTCTAGTGAATACTCCATATGTATGTTTTTCATTTGATGATGATAGTTGTCATCTTCGTAATTTATCAATCTTACAATAGGAATTAATTGAATCCATGCATGTGCATATTCGTTTATGTCAAGTTGTAGTCCTACAAAACTTGTGAAATGTAAGTATAGTAACTCAAGCCCTATAAATAAAAATAAAAAAGAATCAATGAAATAAAATAAAAGAAAAACCTTAACACTACTCACTAGCTAGTTAGAGATTAAGGATGACAAAATAATCCGCGGCTTTGGGTACCCGACCCTAATGGAGCGAGTATGGGTATGGAGAAAAAAATCCGAGACGGATGCAGATAATTTACACATTTGTATCCGAATCGGGTACGGGACGGGTATGGATGGGAATATATATTCCCGCCCCGATTAATTTATATAATATATATATTTTAAAATATAATTTTTTTAATTCTTTTTTATAAGAATAAAATAATGTATATGGAAAGAGTTTTCAACTTTTGAATTTTTTATATATCATTATTTTATTATTCTATCTAATAATTATTTTTTCTTAAAAAATATTTTTTTATCTAAAAATTATTAGTTAATGGGTACTCGATGGGTATCCTTTTTCCTCCCCGAGTAATCCCTGCCTCGTACCCGTCCCGATTTAAAGGGATATGGAGGCAGGTATGGAGGTTAGTTTTTGAAACGGGTGCCGAAACGGGAAAATAATACCCGCCTCATTGCCATCCCTACTAGAGATATACCTAACTATGCTTTAATATGCTTAGATCAAAGTTTTCATCGAATTCAAGGAATTATAATTAAGCCTCGATTGCAATTTGCAAGTGATCACTTAATTACTTAAGCCCACTTGTGATTTAATTATTCCATTTAATTGTTCTTTTAACAGAATCTCATTATTATCCATATATATTTAGATTTATATATATATTATAACAGAAATTAAAGGACGATATATTATTATTGCCTAATCCACTAATTAATAATCTTTAAACTCTGAATAAAATATTAAAATGAATTCTAGATCCAACATGCACGACCTAGAATCCATTTTAATTCCATGTTTAATTATGTATGTTCACACTATTTTTAATTAATCTTTTATTGGAAAATCATTAAAGTTGGCCGTAAAGGAATTAACACATGCAGAAAAAGGTGCATGCATGTTATATAGATTTTCAGCACTATTAAATTCTGTACATGCACGTGTTATTGATCTTGAATAGGAATAATAAGATTAAAAGTAGAAAATATGAATGATATATAACAATTAAATGTAAATTAAAGTTAGTGCACGAACCACTCGAGTGGTAGGGAGTAGTAGCATATTCATTCCCAAAATAACTAGAAACTGCGGCTACTTTTATTTAGTCAACGTGTTTCCATCTCTTTTTATAAAATAAATTTTACAACTAGGAGTAATTAAAAAATATTTAAAAAATAATAATAATACATTCGAATGACATCAATAAAAAAAATTAGCGAATTGAAATAATCGATTAAATAGTTTCAAAAATCTCAATAAATATGGAGATTGGAATTTATATATTTATAGTGTCTATAATAGAAATTAATAGTCCTTTAAAAATAAAAATAAAAAGTTATAATTAGTTAATACTTTGTAAGAAATTAAAAATTCGAATTGATTTTTATATATACATGCATAGTTATAGAAAATAGTGTATATTAAAGAGATGGTGCGGCTGCACACAGACCTTCAGTAGTGGAACTAATCACTTTATTCATTAAATTAACTTTTTTTCTATATATATTTTTTATTTTCTGATGCTGATCAAATTTTTGTCGATGTTAATTATAATTACAGTTTTCGTTTTTTTGAGTTGAGAGTGTGTGTGATTTTTTAATTTATATTGAGGTGTGGTTCAAAATAGTGTAGTAATTGTAATTTGAATTATCTAAAGAAAATATACTATTGTTTAATTATATTACAGAGAACGTTTCTATGTGTAATGTCATCAGTTTTTTTTAACGAAAGAAAAAATTTTACTTAAGGAAGAACGTAGCAGAGGTATCAGAACGTTACAGCCAAAAATAGAATATACAACATCCTAAAAATATAAGAATAATCTAAGAATAGAATTAATGGCTTTCAATAGTCGATATTTTCCTTTTGTATCAACTCCACAACCTATATAACTCCGGCACCTTGTATTTTTATACACTTAAGTATAAATCTGCGTTCTATAAAGCTTTAGTTTTCAATATGTAAAGATGACTCCATGTCATGTTAACGTATGTTGTTACTTTTTTTTTAAGTATAATCTTCCCATTCTGCTCTCCATAACTTTGTAAGGGATGTTCGGTTACATAAGATTAGATTAACCCTTCATTGTCCGAGTTTAATTTGACTAGTGATTAGTTGATACTATTTTTGTCATAGGGATGAATTAAGCCAATACAAATAAGTCATTATTAATCCTATATGGCATAGTTATGAGATTAAATCACGGGCCCTATCATCCAATCAATCTTTGAAGATGACTCGATCAAATGTCTTGTTACCTTTTTCTTAGTATAATCTTGTCATTATGCATTTTGTAACTTTAAGGTGATGGTTGGTATAAATGAATGATATTTAATGTAAATGGAATGAATTTTGTAATGAAATGAAAATGAGACTAATTGATTTCATTCTCAATGGTACAAATTATTTATGCATAGAATGCATTGAAAGTGTAATTCATTGATTAATAAATGAAAATGCATTATCATGTTATGCAATACTCTCTCCTTCTCAATTAGCTTGAGTCGTATTTCTTTTTGGGCCGTCCCAAGTAGCTTGAGTCATTTCTTTTTTAAGAAACCTTTATTACACATACAAATTTAAATAATATATATTTTTATCATCACTTTATACTTTAAACATACACTCAACATACACTCCTTAACTCCTTAATTCCCGTGCCGAAAAGAAGTGCCCCAAGCTAGTTGAGACGGATGGAGTAATATATTACGTATAAAAATAAAGTGTAACATGCATAGCTTTTACTTCTTATACAAGACTTAGTTTTCATCGGATCCTACTTATTTTCAAGAATGAAAAAGTAATTTTTTTTTTTTATTAAATTGTAATATTATAATAAGAAGATCAAATTTGTCTAAATTCAAAAAATCAAATTCCTATTCAGTTCAATAAATAAAAATCAAACTCAAATTCACTTAGTTTATTATTCGATATAATAGCGAAGTCGAAACCCGAACTTGACTCGAATTCGTTAAATATTAGAGTTCATGATCATTAAAAAGCTTGTTTAATATATATTTTATATTGACAAGTTCATGAACTAGTTCGTATATAAGTTCTCGAATTATTCGATGTTCGGCTCCTTAAAATTATTTTTGAACATATTTGTGAATCTTTCGAACCGAATACCACATTAGTCAAGAAAAATAATTTTTATTACTACCATTAATCGCTCGTTGTGGAAAAAAATACTCCTTATGTCCCGTTAAATGTGGTCACGTTTCCTTAATGAGCTCGATTTTTTAAAAGTGGCCACTTTCCTAAAATTTAAGAAAAAAAAATTACTCTTTGTCCCATTAAAAGTGGTTTTGTTTGACCAAAAAGCTTTCAGAGATTTGGTCAAACGAAGCCACTTTTAGTCGGACAGAGGGAGTACCTTTAAAATAAATCACTTCTACTTTTTTTAAAACACAATACTTTATTTTCTTAAACTTCGTCTCGATTTCCTTGTGGCCGTATTTAACGGGCCGGAGGGAGTACTTAAAAATTATATTGGTGATTGTTTTTTCATTTGTGCCAATAGACCAAGATTGGCTCGGTATGTCAGCTCTACTCGACTTAGCACTCATCAAATTTCCAAAAAAAATTTGATAAGTTATTTCTAGAAAAAAAAAATTATTTTTTCAATAAACAAAATAAACTTAAATAATCGGAAATAACTAATAATCAACATATAAAAAATGATTAATCGTATCTCCATGGATTTAATGAAAGTATGGTATTTTCGGACTTGAAAATTATTCACACGTCAAAAATCTAAATTACGACGATATTATGTGAACATGAAGAAATATATTGTATGCTATATATGGAAAATTGTTAGTATTAAATTTGATATACGAATAAAATGAATAACTAATATAGTGATAATTATAAAGTTCCACATTAGACAATAACTTCATAAGCATTAAGCAATGAGATGGACTGACTTAAAATTGCAGGCTACTAAAAGCTCAAATTCAACCCACAATATTTTGGGCCTCAGAAATGCTGGTTGCTAAAAGCGCAAAATTGAAAACGGCCCCATACATATTTCTTGTAACAGCAGTACTACAACTTATAAATAAATTGCTATTGTCAATGTCATGGTCTAGAGGACCAACAATCGGACCAAATTAAGAAAATCGACCAAATCGATATATTTTACACGGTTTATGTTGAACTTTTATCTAAGTTGATTTATATTTAGGTTTAAAAATCTTAGAATCGATAGGTTTCAGATTGGTTAATCATCTTTACATTTTGATTCGTTTAATGAACCAACTGAAATATGTTAATATAAATATTAACTAAATACATATAATTATATAATATAAAATTAATTATCCTTCGGTTAAAAAATTGATGGATTCGAGACTCACAGTCCTGATATCGAAAAACATCACATATTTAGTTTCGATTCAAGTCCCGATTGAAAATTTGGGACTCTCGAATTTTTAAATTAGAAAATTTTATGTTTGGATCCCAAAAAATATGTCTCAAATAGTTCTGAATGCTCCCGAAGTCCCGAATGAGACCAAAATTTCAGAATGTGAACAATTCCCAAATTTTAAAATTATTTTCGGTAAATCAGGAGTCCCGATCGAGATTCGGAACACTCAAAGTCCCGATTGGGATTTGGGACTCCGAGTCATGAAAATTTTCAATTTCTCAATTTGAGTCCCGATTCTGGTTCCGAAAAATTTAGGGTTTGGAATCTCAAATCCCTACGAGACTCGGGTCGGGATCGAAAAAGTCTCAATCCAAATTCTTACCCTTAGATATCAAGAGTGCAATTTGAGTGGAGTCTAATTTTATCAAGTTCAAGTTTCATTTGTTTATTAAGAGCATCCACAGCAGAGGTCTCTCGAGCAGGGGCTCGCTACCTGGGAGACCGAGATCGGAGGGAGACTGTTGTTGCTGCTGAAGGGCTCGGGAGGCTGGACTTGCTGCAATAAGACTGAACTCGCGAGAGCGAGACGGAGGGAGACCGTTGCTGGAGGGGGGACTTGTTGCAGTAAGACTGAACTCGCGAGAACAAGATGGAGGGAGACCACTGCTGGAGGGGGAGTCTGGTCTCTCCTCCTTTTTATTTATTAAATAATTAATTTTTCTTTTAAATTATTTAATTTTAATTATTAAATAATTTTAATTTCTAAAATATTAATGTTTATTTAAATTTAATGTTGTTATATTTTATTTAAAATTTAATTTAATTTTTAAAAAAACTGAAAAAAAAATAATTTAATATGAAATTAAATTTAAATTTCATATTTATTTACTTTACATTTCACATTTAAATTACTAAATTTAATTAATAACATAATTTTGAAAGTAAAAATAAATATCAAATATTTAAAATAAAATACGATAGATCCAAAATTGAGGACTCTTATGATGATATATTTTGCAAATCTCCCTAAAATTTATAAATCACATAAAAATTTTCAAAAAATTAATTAAATGTCTCTGAGGCCCAAAATGAAAAACTGTCGTGAGTGCTATAATAGAATTATAGTTGTGATTTGACTTATCAACTAAATCTATTGATTGATTCACAGACGGAAATATTTGTCGCGAATGGCACATTTATTGCTATTGTATTTTACTTATTTAATTAATATATTTACTAAAAAATTTATATAAATATATTTTAAATAGTAAATAAATCGTTTATCGATAGTAGAGAATTGTGATTCAATTAAAGTTGATCTACGCTAGCTGGCAAAACTAGTAAATTTATTTATAATTAATCACTATGCAATTTTAAACTTAGTAAAGAAATATTTGATTCAAAACTCTGTTAATAGAGGTGTGATTCCATATAATAATGTAAAATTTGACTATTTCTACCTATAATTAAATAAAGTAGACGCTAAAATTGCACTGTCAAATAAAGAACATTGTTATAATTAAATGGTTGATTTGTTACTTTCATATTGCATATAATTTACAATATTTAAATTGTAGATACATTGACACAAAATTCTAGAAAGCTGCAGTTAAATATAAAACAAAATGAAACTTGAAACAACAGACTGAATATCATGCATCTTCAAAAACTACTTATACCACATTATATATATAGTGATACAGTGATAGATAAACAAATTAATTAAGTCAACTGCAAATAAATATTACTATAAACAATTATAAATATTACTCTCAACATTCGGAAAAAATGCATAAATGTACCTAGTGTTTTAAAAAATATGCACCAAACATTCATGTGTTTATTAAATTGCATGAAATATACATGTGTTATTAAAAATGCTTTACAATTGTTCATCTATCTAATACTGTTAAAAATACCATTAAAATATGGATACAATTACTCAATTACCCTTCTTATATGATTCTTTATATTGAACAATGTATTTTTAAATTAGGGATTTCTTAATTCTCATTTGTAGGATTGTTGGGTTCTTTACATTAAAATTACATTTATTTTCTAATGTAATTAAATTATAATAATTAATTTTTGTTTGTTTAATTGAATTTCAAGCGATACTAAAACTGTAATACCCTGTATTTTTAATTCGCAAGAATTTTGAATTTGTTATTTAATAGGGTTCATATCCGTAGGAAATTTTAAACTCAATTGTTGAGTTTTAACTTCATTATTTAACCAAGTTTGAAGAAATTATGACGATCTCGAATTTAATTTCGATATTTGATTTCAATCGAAATCTATGTTATTTAAGTATACAATTCAGAACCTTATTATTTTTATAACAAAACTTGTAAGTTAATACAA
>JAPKLX010000047.1:2105026-2123349 GCA_026898415.1 Leonotis leonurus
CAGTCACGCTCCGATCGATCTGTCCTTTGGAAATTGGGGCTGTGACAAAAACTTTATTACCAGAGCGATTTTTGTTGGTTTTTTTATCTTTTGAAAGCTAGTGGAAAATCTCATTATGTCAATTAATATTCACAATAATAAAAATTGAAATGCGTATTAGGGTTGTACAAGAATCAAATAATTTTGGTTCGATTCAAAATTTGATGATTCAAATTCAAAATTCAATGATTCGAAAACAAATACAAATTATTTCTTAGATTCAATTATTATATAAATAAAAATTGAATATTATGATATTTGAACCGATATTTATGATATATATATATATATATATATAACATGTTTATATATTTATATATAAATATATAATTCTTACACCTATTTTTTATATCAAAAATATTTTATAAATTACTTTTCACTCTTTTATAAGCTGAAATTTCGAATCAAATTGAATTTTGAATTTAAAATTTAAAATATTATTTAATAAAATAAATTAATTAAACTGAATTGAATTATTTGAATATTGACATCGTATTAAATATAAATGATTATTTAATATACAAATACAAATTGAATATTTTTACGAATTGAATATTATGTTATTCATTTTGATTTGATTCATGTACAACTCTATTATGTATTCTATTTTTTCAATTCACCCTGAATAAGAAAAAAAAAAGCAACATTAACTTAATTTGTATGGTTATATTGTAATTAATTTAACAAAACGAACACAATGATGGCAAATAATGTTTTATGTGTTTGTGGTTGGGTGAAGGGTATTTACGTCAATCCAGACCTATTAAAACAATGAAGAAGTATATAATTCACATTTTCTGTTAAAGTTAACGAGTTAGGTTTTCTATGCAAATTTTTTAATAACACATGAGTATCTCATGCAATTTAATAAACACAAGGGTGTTTGGTGCATTTTTTGAAAACACAAGGTAGTTTATGCATTTTTCCCCACCATTCCACTTGACACATTTTATTATTATTATACACTCATTTAAATATAAAACGTGTTAAATTAAATGAGACAGATGAAGTATTATAAAGGTACATATATACGCATCTTTGCGTGAACTTAATTCAAAATATTAATTTATTGTCCCTAATTTAATTTTATTATGCAAAATGTTAATAAATGTACATATAGTTGAATGAAATAAGAGAGTGATAAAAAAGAGGGATCGATTTAAAGGATAATTATATTATCACATATTTTTAAGATATAAATATTATATCCTTTAAAAAGAATAAGAAAAATGTACTCTTCAACATAGTATTTTTTTTTTACTTTTCCTTTTTTTGTGTGAAAATAGTGATGAAGAACCAGAAAAAGTCATGTCAATATTTGTTAAGTCGTTTGAAAACGAAACTTTAGTTTGTTTACATGTTGTGTTAACCATACGCAAATATATATTACCTGCACCAGCTATAAATTGCCCTATAACATATAATAATATAACAATTAATACGATACTTGCATAATTAGGGTTTTTAGTGATAATTTTCAATTCTTACGTGATAATTATAGAGTTTCGGTTAGCTAGTTTACAATTAAGATTTAATCATCTTAATTCGGGTATGGAGATTATTTATTTCTTAGTAGATGAGTTTGCAAATTTTTAATGAGAGTTTAATCAAAACTTATGAGTGAATTAATATACAAAATACTCAAACAACATATAACAAGATCACAAATAATAATCAATAATATAACAATTTTAAATTCTAATCATTTTTATATTTCTTGTATTAAAATATCTTTATAATTATTTTTTATAATTAAAAGAATTAAGAAAATATGTTTGAACAATATTCATTCATATCATTTATACGTGGTATTCAATTTTATCAAACTATACGTGATATGAATGATTGATATAAACATTAAATGATGTGAACGAGTATTGTCCTATTCATGATGTTCATACATTACAATATCATTCGTACAATTATATCTTAATGAAAGAAATTAAATTTAAATAGAATGGTATTTTTGATAATTTACATTTTACTAGTTAGAATTTAAATATTGTTATATTTAGGACTACTATTTACTTTTTAAAATATTGTTTGATTATTTTGTATAATTAATACAAAACTTATTACCACGTTAATAGTTACCCTACCAAATCAATCCATATATCATAAGGACCAGTTTCGGTAAAAATGAATTGTTATGAACTAAAATTTATATATTTTACGTTATAATTAGTATTAGTCATTTAATTTTATCATTAATTCAATATATTATTTTAAATTAATGTATCGACTAGTTTCTTTTTTCATTTTCATTATATAGTTATATTATTTCCTGTTTGTATAAAATAATTAAATCATCAAAAGCCTGTTGAGTACAAGTACCGGAAATAAACTAAATGAAAGATTTGAGGTGAGAATACAACGGGCCGTCACAGCCGTGTGCCAACTGCGTGTCGAGGCCACGTACCTAGGTGAACCCAAAAGTCGGACCCAACCAACCCACGAGCGCGGGCGGGCGGCGGCACGCGTTTATGGGCTTTATCTAATTACTTAATCCAAGAAGTAATTAAGCACTTTAAATACTCAATTAATGTTCTTACAACATTCAATGTGGGACAACGTTAATTTTTAAACAATTATTTTTCACTCACCGAGAATCGATCTCGAGAAATTAATTATACTACGATCAACTACTCTCAACATAGATCGATCTTGACTCATTTAGTTTTTTAATTAAATGCCACGTCACATTAAAATCAAGTCAGACCTTGTTGACTTTCATATATATATATATATATATAAATATATATATATATATATATATATATATATATATAATATAGTATTATATATATTCTGATTCCTGCAAACCCTACATCATTAACGTGAAGGTATAAAAACTTTTTGATTAAAAATCTGAACTCCAATTTTTAAAATTATAAATGCCGATCAATTAATGATTTTTTTTTTCTGGGTCCATTCTAATCTGGTGACGTTGCTAATTAATTGTATATAATAGTATTTGTATTAAGAGACTTGTTCATCGTTTACAGGTCATTGTCCTAAAAAACATCGCTTTGTAATTAATAGAGTTTTGAAGGATTTTTGAATATTAAAAATGTTTGACCTACAATTATATTAATTATTGCAAAGTTTCCTTTCCTAACCCTTAATAGAGCTACATATATATTATTCCATTAATTTTTAATTATTGCATCGCTTCATTTCATTTGTCGAGTTAGAAGTCAAGCAAATTAATTGTCGCAAAATTAAAATTAAATAAATGTGAATATATAATATTGATCGTCTTCACAAATGGCGATCGTCCGTATTATATAATTTAAATATCAAGTAAAAAACTCAGTCACGCGACGAACGCATGCTCATTTTTTATGGAGAATTCATATGTTATTTAATATTTATGAAAGAATAGAAATAAATTGTAGTATACTTACTGCCTTTAATAGAAAAATTATAGTACTATAATGCCAAAATTATGGGCTGCATTGGAATTCAAGCTGTTTTTATTTCAATATTAGCCTCTGCATTTCTTAATTAGAACACACATACAACCTCACAAATATTATCTTTTGAGTTTGGATATTTGAACTCAGCCTCAACTCGAGTTTGAATTATTTTTTGAGTCAAACTAGCTTAATGATATTTCATTTGATTCGTTATAATAGTGAGTTTGAATCAAATTGAACCCATATACACAATTAGAGATGTTAACTGATCCACTACTGATTATTCAGACACTACAAAAAATGCATTATATAGCAACGGAATAGTGACGGAAAAATTTTCCGTTTCTAAATTTTAACGGATCGACAATAGAATTATTACGGAATTTTTGTAAAATTTTAGTAACGGAATTAATGACGGAATTATCCGTTATTAAAAATTTAGTAACATAATTTTTCGTTACAGTTCCGTTACTAAAATATAAGAAATCATTCTAGAAACGGAAATTCCGTTACAATTCCGTTGTTATATATAGTAACGGAATATATTCCGTTGTTAAATTTTTTAGCAACCATCAATATTACTACGGAAAAATCCGTTACAAATCCGTTACTAAAACGTTTAGTAACGGAATTTATTGTTTTAGTAACGGAAAAATTTCGTTGCTAAAATAATTTTTTTTTGTAGTGAGAAGTGGAAAGTGTTCTTTTTGGGTATTGAACATGCTGGTTCTACCAGTTAATTGGTATCCGACCAATTCGATATCGGTTAACTAGCAGAGCTGTTTAAGAAAGCATTTTTTAATTACAATATATTTTTTTTTATTTTGAAAATATCAATTTAGATCAGTAATAATTTGAGATAATTATTTTTTCAATAATAATTCGGCGTAAATATATTTAAATTCAACCTAGTAAGTATTATAAAATATACATTATTTTATAAAACAAAAATATTTTATTTTTGATAAAATAAAATATAAATTAATTAAATATTTTATTTTTAATAGTTAATGTAATAAATTGGTACACAGTCCAATACTGGTTTGATATCGATTACTCTGGTGCCGTTAATTTTTAAAATGTAAGAATATATTACTGGATTATTTATTAGAAAATCGGTACTCGGTAATCGGTTCTCGGTTTGGTACCGATTCTTTTCGAGAATCAGTTATCGTTTGACACCCTTATATAATGAGTTTGGATTGATCTGATTTTTTTTTATTATAATACTTCAATTTAATTATAAAAAAAAAAATATTATTTCATTCAATGATAATACCATTTATATAGATGGAATGAATTCATTCATTTCCTCTCTTCATCCATTACAAAGTTCATTTAATTCCTACCGTAAAAATGTAAATTCTAACAAGTTTAGTTATATAACCATTAATAATGTATATAAATAATTAGGTTTTACTTGTTTTGATATAAATTAAGAATTTTTTATATTATTTAAATTCAGCGATTTAATGGTAAGACTTCGTACTAATTTGAATGTTAGATTTTAATTATTGGGTAATATAAAGTTTATTTACATAAAGAAACTTCATCTTGTGGGTTTTTTGGAGGGAAGGAAACAAATTTCTTTGTCTTAATTAGCGGCGGTTTTTGCATTCCACACTTTCTTTGAAAGCAGTTCACTAACTTACTAACTACTCAAATTGACTTTTGATTTTCATTTTATACATTAAGGTTAATTAATTTGTTGCTCGATCTCCTATTTATTGTTATCATATATTAGTGGATAATTATTTTCTTTTAAAATAACTCACCATATTAAAAAAAAATCAAAAAAAAAATTATCACTTTTCAGGTTCCATAAATGAATTCAGCGAGGGCATATTTATGTGAATAAATTCAAAATAAGAGATTAAAACAATGATATATATATATATATATAGACACACACACAAATATAAATATAAATCTCGATTATTCAAATGGCGTGATGCAAGCAATGATATTCATCTCCAAAAATTGTTAGTTTTAGTGACCAGAAAAAGAAATGAGTAATTTCCTAGTCTTCAAATACTATACATAATATTGATTTTGCTCTTGATATGTGTGGATGAGATTCAGTGATGTTTTACATTGTATGTCTCGTAAGAAAGCTTATCATTTTAATTAATGTTTATTAAAAATAAAAATGTTATAATATTATAAAATCATAATTAATATTTATTTGAAAAAAATTATATATCATTTTGAATTTATCAATCCTAAAAGTTAGTATTAAAAGTGATATTAAATATTAAAAATAAAATTATATACTTTATTTGGGTGAGATGAATCATAGTAATAAACACAAAATTAAATTAATGACATGAAGTTAAAATTGGAAAAAATATGTATTAAAATTATGAAATGTGAAACACAAAAGTGACTGAATTCCATTTATGATATGTGTGGCAAAAGAAGAACTTGACTTTCATTTCATAATGATCTTGAAATTACAAAGACCTTGAAATATAATAGGGAAAGTGAAAAAAGGGAGCAAATACTAAAAAAAGAATGCAGTCGGCAGTGAGGGAGATTGCTTATATTGTGGGATACCAAACATCTGATATATTCACCACCAACTCATTTTTTGTTGACTTTTTCTAGCTTTGTCACCGTCCATTGCATGATTCCAACGGCTGCTCCCTATTCTATTCATTCCCTCATTTAATTATTCAATATAATATCTATTTATTGATTAATTGGTTAAGAAAAAGGCAAGAGCTGACATTCCAAATTAACAGGAAATGCCTTGCTTCTCTATAAATAGGGCTTTCATAGTTAAGCCTATAACATATCACCATTACTACTACTCGATCTCTCTACTGTATAAGAAGAAAACAAGCTCTCTTATCAATGGCCATTCCAGTTATCGATTTCTCAAAGTTGGAAGGAGAGGATAGAGCCAAAACTCTCGCTCAGATTGCTCTTTGCTGTGAACAGTGGGGATTCTTTCAGGTATATATATTCTTTAATGTTTTCTTGAAACTCAAATGATTTTATATTATAATGTTTGATTTTTGTTTAATAATAATGATAGTTGATCAATCATGGGATTTCTGAGGAGCTTCTTGAGAGGGTGAAGAAGGTGGCTTCTGAGTGCTACAAGGTGGAAAGAGAGCCCATTTTCGAGCAGTCGACGCCGGTGAAGAAGTTGAAGGAGTTGGTGGAGAAGAAGAGTGATCAAAGGGTTGAGGATGTGGACTGGGAAGATGTGTTCTTGCTCACAGACGGCAATGGTGATGACTGGCCTTCTAAAACTGCCCATTTCAAGTAAGGATGCATGTCTTGTTTCTTACCTTAATTTCATTAATGAAATCAATTAATTACTAAGTATTTGATTATGACTACTGGTTAATAGGGAAACTATGGAAGAGTACAGAGTTGAACTGAAGAAGCTGGCATGCAGAGTGATGGAAACAATGGATGAGAACTTAGGCCTCCCAAAAGGGTACATGAAGAGGGCATTCAACTGCGGAGGAGAAGGCGAAGACGCAGCCTTTTTCGGGACGAAGGTGAGCCACTACCCCCCGTGCCCTAACCCGGAGAAGGTTGATGCGCTGCGAGCCCACACGGATGCAGGGGGTGTCATCCTTCTCTTCCAAGATGATGAAGTGGAGGCACTCCAAATCTTGAAAGACGGGGAGTGGATCGATGTGCAGCCGCTCAAAAACGCGATAGTGATCAACACGGGGGATCAGGTGGAGGTGTTGAGCAACGGGAGGTACAAGAGCACGTGGCACCGCATTGTTGCTAGACTAGAGGGGAACAGAAGGTCGATAGCATCGTTCTATAACCCGTCGATGGAGGCGACCATCGAGCCTGCGGTGGAGAAATTGGAAGAGGAAGAAGAGGAAAAGGAGGCTGCTGCTAAGTACCCAAAGTTTGTGTTTGGAGATTAC
Organism: Leonotis leonurus; assembly: GCA_026898415.1. Classification (NCBI taxonomy): domain Eukaryota; kingdom Viridiplantae; phylum Streptophyta; class Magnoliopsida; order Lamiales; family Lamiaceae; genus Leonotis; species Leonotis leonurus. The sequence continues at coordinate 2,112,387 of JAPKLX010000047.1, forward strand.
ATGTCTGTTTATGCTGAGCAGAAGTTTTTGCCTAAGGAACCAAGGTTCCTTGCTGTCAAGGTAGTGTGAGAAGTTGTAACATATATTACAAGTAGTAAATTGGCACTTACTACTTACCATGTGATGTAGTAAGTGGTGTGATGTGGTTTTATGCTTCTTGTTTTCTTTATTTTGATTTAATTAAAGAAGTGGGTTCCTAATTTAGCAAAAGGTTGAATTACATCAAATGTGTATGTTGGTGTTAGGATATACTAATTGGATTAGGAGCATCATTTATGGTGAAGATTTGATGTGAAAAGATATGCTGTAATCTGTTCATTTACTAATGAAACGCTTTCTTTGTTGTGTCTAAAATGAAATCTTGTACTTAATTAATCACATTTTAATAAAAAAAAATGCAAATAATCAAAAGAATAAAAAATATGAAATTATTACACACAAAATAAGAATTATATTTTTCCTGTTAGTCTTGCAGGACCTAAATAACTCAATTTTCCCCTATGAGCTATTTGTGTCAATGGATTAGTTCGATTTTTGCACTCAGTTTTGGTGTAGCAGCTATATTTAGATTCATTCTTTTTTCTCAAGAATTTTATATTTGAACGTGGAAACCCGGTTCATATGATGGGAGTTGTCGGTGTATTGGGGACTGCTTTGCTATGCATTTGTTAATAAAAAATAGTTTTGTGCATATGTTGATTTATGCATTTGTTAATAAAAAAATAGTTTTGTGCATATATTAATTTAGCGGTAAAATAATTCGTCTTGATGAGATGAAATTTTTTGAATTTGAATCTCATCACCACTATACTCGTATTCATTAACAAAATGAATCATATTAATTTTCATATGCACAATTTAAAATTGTGATAACAACTTAAGGTGACTTCTTGTATACTTTAATTTTGTATGCAAATCAATTGCAAGAAAAGTGTGATTCTTGTATACTTTAATTTGTATACAAATCAATCACAAGAAGAAGGGTGATGGTGATCATTACATTGATTCTGTGTTTCTAGTTCTAAACATGATAAAAGCAATACACATGCTACAAATTAAAAAAACATAATACCCTACATATCTAAATCCAAATCTAATGCATTCTCATATGATCAACTACTAGCACTCCAATTAGTAACCCTAGACCCCTCACTAGTAAATGTGCTATAGTTATGCATAAATGGCATACGCACAAATTCGTGACTAAGAGGTAACGGGCGATCGGGAATTCGTGGAATGTCGATGTCGCCTTCGAGCATCCTTAAGGCGTCCTCTATGGTAGGCCTAAGTGCGACCATCACATGCGCACAAAGTATCCCGACTCGCACGAATCGCTCCATCACTCCCTTAGGCCCTTCCTCCCTCACATGCTTGTGAAAAATCTCTTCGACTCTCCCGTTCTTGAGTAGCTCCCACGCCCAATCTGTGATCAACATTCTCGTGCTCTCGGAGGCGTCTAGAACCCTCCTACCACTCATGATCTCAAGAATCACTACTCCAAAGCTGTAAACGTCGCTCTTTTCTGTAAGCTGCCCATATAGGGCGTACTCGGGTGCCATGTACCCATGGGTACCGGCAACCCTAGTTGTCAAATGGGATTGGCCTTCTGCATTCTGCTTGGCCAACCCGAAATCGGCCACCCGCGCATTCATCTCCACGTCGAGGAGGATGTTGGTGGCCTTGATATCGCGGTGGAAGATCGAGGGCTTGATTCCATAGTGAAGATAAGCAAGCCCTTTTGCAATGTCGAGAATTATGTTCTTGCGTTGAGGCCACGAGAGGTGTTGTTGGTGTTGATCGTTGAAGATGTGATCGTTTAAGCTCCCATTAGGCATGAAATCGTACACAAGAAACCTTCTCTTCCCATGAAATCTATCGCTCGCAACGCAGAATCCTCTTAGAGGGAGGAGGTTTCTATGCCTAATCTTGCTTATGATGATCGCCTCGTTGGTGAACTCATCATCGTTTTCGACGAAATCAAGATCAAGAATTTGCTTCACTGCGATCTCTGTATTATCTGAGAGTGTTCCTTTGTATACAATTCCGAATCCTCCTTGCCCTATTAGGTTCTTTTGTGAGAACCCATTCGTTGCCTTCTCCAATTCTTGTAGTTGAAACCATTTCGCACCGACATTAGGCAAGACTAGGGTTTTCACAGAAGCGACGTAGCTTTCATGCATGAAATCTTGCTTCTTCCTCTTATCCCACTTCTTGTAAACAATAAAAAGAACGAAGAACCCCAAAATCCCCACTGAACCCCCAACGAACCCGAAAATGAATCTTCGGGTCCGCTCGTTCGATCCTTTACCCTTATCGGATCTCAACAAGGGCAATCCGAATATGCACGCGGCTGATCTGACATCGTCGGGTTTAAAATCATTTACAACTCCAGCAGCATACAATATAGCAAAGAAAAAGCACTTTGTGGAGTTGGGATGCAATGAAACCAGGTAGGAATTCACCTTCAAGCCGGCGTCGAGGCACATGCTGCACCGAGTCAACCCGGTGAGGTCGCCGTTGCACGCGGACTCGAGCGGGATCAGGACCGAGTCGACGCGCTGAGTCCAGTTCTGGATGGTGGCGATGCCGGCGCAGCTCGTGGAGGCGTTGTTGACGAACTCGTTGGTGTCGTTGAAGCAGAGGGGGAAGAGCGATCTCGGGATCGCCACAGACGCGATCTTTTCTTCGAAGCTCGATATGCAAGAAGAGGAAGTGTTTCTATCGGAGAAGTAGAAGAAAGACGACTCGTTGAGGTATTTGGCTAGGCCGACGCCGAAGAGACTGCGGAGAGTTTGGCAGCAGCCGGAGTCGACGGGGTTGCTCCGGCAGAGAGAAGAGTCCCACGGGAAGGTCTCGACATAGTCGAAATCGATCGGGCACGACGAAGTCGAAGAAGAATTGGTGGTGCAGAAATGGAGGATGACGAAGAAGAGGAGAAAATGGGAGTTTCTCATTGTTTTGTTAATGGAAGGAAATTAAAGATTTTGCATGGTTGTTAAATGAAGGTGTTGATTAGTACTCCAATAATAAGATAAGATTAGAGGAATAGAGGATAGGGTAGATTTTGACTTTGGTCAACATCAAATTAGGCTGCTGGGGGTGCACGTTTAGAGACTGAATATATTTATATTGGGGAAATTAAAGGAGTTCAAGTTTGAAATGTGTTTTTGGTCAAAGTCAAAAGGAGGAAGCTTCGTATGTTTCAAAAAACAAATAGAATGAGAAGATGCTAGCTAATTAATTGCTAACTAATCCACTGCACTTTTAGCTTAGCTTATTAGTGATTTGTTTTCTTGTTTCTACTTAATTAATTAGACGTCAATCTTTACTAATTGTCGGCATGCAATTCTTTTTCTTGGAAACCGTTTTTAGCTAATTGATATTTAAATGAAAGCCATGCAATTTGTTGAGATATGAGGGTGGATACACGATGCATATACTTGATGTTGTCCCGATGTTGGCAGAATAGAGGCGGTTATGATGCAGCTGTTGTAACTGTCTTGTGGGGCAGTTATTCATCTTTTGTATATATTTGTTTTCCCCTTTGTATTTCGAAAGAGTAGAAGTGATAGCTACAGTTGTGAGTGATCAAGATCTAGAGAGAGGGTGATAGCATAGAAAGTGGGTTTCTTTCTTGGGAGGTTATACACCATAGATTCTTGAGAGCTTGGGGAAGGGAGAGATTGATTCATAGAGGGTTGTTCTATGAATTGGTGTGAATCTTGTACTCTTCTTGACAGCAATAATACTGATTCTCTTTGCCTCCGTGGATATAGGATCATATTGATCTGAACCACGTAAATCGTTCGTGTTATCTCTCTTTTGTGTGCGTTGTGTTGCTGGCACATTTCATCAAACATCTGGGCTGCATTTGTGTTCTTGGTTATTTGTTCATCAATTTCGACAAATTGGCGCCGTCTGTGGGAATCGAGGTTACAGAACACGATGGCAGCAAGGTTTGATGCGGAGAAGTTCACGGGGAAGAACGATTTTGGATTGTGGCGATTGAAGATGCGAGCGCTACTCATTCAACAAGGTTTATTCGATGCATTGAAACCGGATACAATCGATGAATCCAGCGCGAAGGATGAGAAAGATCTTGCCAAGATTGCTGCGGAGAAGGAGGAGAAAGAAAGAATCAAAGAGAAGGCTCATAGTGCCATTATCCTATGCATTGGGATAAAGTTCTTCGTGAAGTGCAAAGGGAAAGCACGGCTGCGGGTGTTTGGGCGAGGTTAGAATCTCTATACATGACAAAGTCTTTGGCAAATAGACTTTACATGAAGCAGAAACTGTATTCCTACAAGATCGTGGAGGAAAAATGCCTTTCCGATCAGCTAGATGACTTCAACAAAGCTCTAGATGATCTAGAAGATATTGATGTTAAGCTTGAAGATGAGGACAAAGCTATCTTGTTGCTTAATGCCCTGCCGATGTCCTTCGAACATCTGAAGGATGCTATGTTGTACGGGAGGGAGAATTCAATTACTTTGGAAGAGGTGTTCCATGCTCTGAAGTCGAAGGAATTACAAAAGCAAAATGAGGTGAAACAAGGAACAACCGCGGAAAGCTTGAACATCAAAAAGTTCAAGGGGAAGAAGAGCAAGAAACATGGCAATGAAGCTAAGAAATTCAGCCACAACAAGGGTAAAGAGGCTGAGATAAATAGAGAAACAAGGAAGTGCCATTATTGCAAGAAACCGGGACATCTCAAAAAGGATTGTTATTCTTGGAAGAGGAGGCAATCCGAGGGGAATGAGAAGCAAGGCCTTGGAGAGGTTGATGGTGAATGTGAGTTGGGAGAACTCATGAATGTTGTGGAGGAATCGATTGAAAACACATGGATTATGGACTCGGGATGCAGCTTCTACATGTGTCCAAATGCAGATTGGTTCCACACTATACAGCACATCGACGAAGGGTCTGTCCTACTTGGAAACGACCAGGTATGTAAGGTTCGAGGGGTAGGATCTATAAGGTTTAAAATGCATGATGGTGTTGTTAGAACTCTTACAGATGTTAGATACATACCTGATTTAAAGAGAAATCTTATATCTCTTGGCATGTTAGAAGCTAAAGGTTTTGTGTTTAAATCTGAAAATGGTGAAATGCATGTCATGAAGGGTTCAAAGGTGTTGATGAAAGGGATTAGGAAACATAGTCTCTATTATCTAATTGGTGATATTTTGTTGGGTAGTACTAATGCTGTGAATGCAGATGATATTGTACTGTGGCACAAAAGGTTAGCTCACCTTGGTGAAAAAGGTTTGAAGGAATTGATGAAACAGCACGTGTTGAAGGGAGATGTTGCACAACATCTGGGCATGTGCGAGCAGTGTATGCTGGGCAAGAGTACAAAGCAGTCATACCCAACAGGGAAGCACACTTCTCTAGCACCTCTGGATTACGCGCACTCTGACTTGTGGGGACCTGCAAGAGTTGCAACTCAAGGTGGAGAGAGATATTTCATATCCATTATTGATGATTACTCCAGGAAATTGTGGATTTATTTGTTGAAAAATAAATCGGATGCTCTATCAAAGTTCAAGGAGTGGTGCTATGAGGTGGAACATGAGAAGAACACCAGTTTGAAGTGCCTCAGAACGGACAATGGTTTATGATACCTGGGCAAACAACGAACAACTTTGCCGAGGTGATACACTGGAGCTGTATTTTATAAGTGCAGCACCAGAACCAGCAGGGAAGAGGAATCATGAAGCCTTTCATTACATAAGGCTGAGAAGACCCCGAATGGATGCCTTTAACCAAATCAAGGCACCAGCTAATGATGTTCCAATGATCGCATCAATCTCCGATGATCAAATCACTACAAGGCGAGCATGGGGATTATGGGTCTGTCTCACAGAGATGGACAAAGTCAAGTTTCCATTCAAGTTCTTTCAGAACTCAGCGAATGGATCATTCCTGTTAAATACCATGACAGGGAAAACAACCAAGTTCGCAGAAGACGCCTTTGAGAGGAAAAGAACTCTTCAGTGGGAAAACAAGATGGCGATGAGTAAAGAGACTCATCGTAAATTTTGTAATATGGCTCATGTTGGCCATTGGGAGTCCAAGATATGTTCGGATTGTCCAGTCCAACGTGAACCTGAGTTCGGAAAGGGCTTCTTACCCAAACCAGATAAGAAGAAGTTCCGAGCCAACGAGTATGAGGAGAAGAAGACTCCTACAAAAGGAAAAGGTCCGAAGGGCCCTTCAAAAAGACAGATGGCCGACAGAAATAAAGAGGCCATGTGAGGATAAAGTAGAAGATGCTTTCGGTAAAAGAAAGCATCTGATAAAGCAGCACCCACCAAAAAGAAAACAACAATGGTGGGTGGAAGAAAAAGACGTTCCACCCAGAAAAGAATCGTCGGTGGAATAAAATTAAAAGATGGACCACTAATTCAAAGAAAGGGGTCCAACCACTAAGAGATGTTTGTGTCGGCAGCATTATCCGGACCTAGCTTCACGTGAAGAAGCATCATTGACGGATAAAGCATCCGAGGCAATAATTGAAGGAAGGAGGAGTTTTCCAACCTTCTATATAAACAAGCCATTGGAGAGAGTGGAGATCATCGAAAATTTTCCTTACTTCTCTCCAACAATAAACATTGTATTCCTATTAAGTTTATGCGAGTTGTTTTTCTTTCCGCTACCATAGGTAGCTAAACAAGTTAGTCTCCTCCCTAAAGGAGATTAAATTAGTATGTAATATATATTTATAATTCCTTAATAAGATTTGGGCTTTTGTTCATCCTCTTCTGGATTTATATTTTTCTTATTTTACCAACCAAATACTTATACGCCCCGGGTAGGAAACGAACGAGGGCTGTGCTGTGAGCGGTTGAAGGAATCTGCGTCTGGAAACCATAAGGTGTTCCTGGTGGTTGGACGTGATCCCTAAAACTTCCGGTGGATACGACCCGACTGCTTATCGGTCAAAGAAGGTATGAACGTTGGTACTAATATAGAATTTATTTATACGGAAGAGTGATGGGCCTGATTATTGTTGATTGAAATTAGGTATTAAAAATGGTTTTAATTAAAGAGGAAAAGGGTATAATTGTCCAATTGGCATAAATTGGGCACTTTACATCCATATTTACAAAATAGGATAGTTTGCACCTATTAGTTAGAGAATAGGGTATTTTCCACAATTTACTCTATATATATATATATATATATATATATATATATTAGTACATGCATGCATATTATAAACAGTTATTTTGTACTAAATTAAAAACTATATTGAAACATACATAAATCCATACCATGATTTATATTAAATATAAAACACATGAATTGTGTATCTGTTGGCGTTTCGTTCATATTCGAAATATTTATCATGTCTGACACGTTTGTTGTCCTTCCATATGTACGCTCACAATTGACATGATCGTCATCCCATAGCTTAAAATCACTTATCGGATACAAAGAACCTAAAATGAAAAAATATAATAATATATTAATGTATGTATATATATATAAATATAACATGTAAATATTATTATATAGCCTAACATACCATTTCGCGTATCATAAATTAATGAAGAAGACATGTTGTCTCGTATGTCATCTCCACTACATAAAATACGACTTATTATATTTTCATTTTTTGATTTTTTATGAGGCCGCTCCATATTCTCTGCAATGAATATTTAAACTAACGTTAATATAGAATAATAAAAAGATTTTAAAAAAAAGTCAAACTAAATTACATTATATTCATTTGAAATTAAATTATCAAATAAAAAATTGAAATGTAATAAATTGGTAAATTAATAAATATACTGTTGTTATAATTTTGCAAATGATAAGTTTGCAATTATTTAAGTTTCATTATTAGGTACGAATTTATAATTGTAATTTTTTTAATAATTAAGATTTTAATTTTATTGTTACTTGGTTAATTTTTGTATATTAATGTATTATATATTTAGTGTATAATTATAATTTATATCCTTATGTAACTTAAAAATATTTTTTATAAGTAAAATTTCCGATATTTTAATTAATATAAATGGCTACATTGATTTAATGTTGATAGTTGTATTATAAAGCTTAATTACACATATTTAGACTTATTAAATTATTTAATTATTTTCTTATATTTGTTTAATTAATATTTGATTTTTTAAATATTTAATTAATTATTCAAGACGAAGCTCATCGTGATTAAATAATTTATTTCACATAATTAAAATGAAATTATATTGTATTATTTTAATTTGTTTGATAAATTAACATTTTTAAATCATAAACTTATATGATTAATTTTGTATGTTAGTAAATCAATATTTAATTTATTAAATGCTTTAATATTTTCTTAATAGATAAATTAATATTATTGAACATACTAATTAAATTTTTATTACAATTGAAAGCATAATTTGTACCCCTGTGCATAATTATATATATATATATATATATAATTTTTTAAAATATGATATTTTATTTTTTAATAAGAATAAATATATTTTTTGGATTCCTACATTATTATACTTATAATTTTGCAAATGTTTAAGTTTAAGTTTCATTATTAAGTTAGAACTTTATAATTGTAACTTTTTTAATAATTAAGATTTAAATTTTATCGTTACCTAATATTCATTGTTTTGATTAATTTTCGTATACTAATGTATAATATTTTTAGGCCCCATTTGGTACACTAGATAACACTAGATAAGGGTGGTTGGGCAAATTTAATCCAGACTAATCTTCCATTTGGTTGCATTTTTGCTTATCTCACAGGCCCTCTACTATAAACCTGGCCCGTTGGATATAGAGGGTTTGTTATCCAAAGAAAATAGGTGGTATTAAATTAATCTACCTGGAACAGTGAAAAGTCAGAGATCTCCATGTTCAGAGATCTCTTAACTTCCCTAGTTAAAATACTTTTGTGCGCACAGTCCAGGGATCTCTTATACCAAATTATTGTAATTTTAATCCCAATCCTTTTCTTGTATACCAAATGCCCATCTTTATAAAAGTTAACAACCCATTTCCCAACACACCATATTATTTTTATCCTATCCACTCATATCCCATCCTTCCTACCAAATGGACCCTTAGTATATTACTATAATTTATATTCTTATGTAGCTTAAAAATGTTCTTTTAATTAACATAGTACATATTTTACTTAACATAGATGGCTTTAATGATTTAATATTTATAGTTGTATTCTAAACCTTAATTACATATATTTAGTCTTATTAAATTATTTTATTTTATTTTTATAATTAAAATTATATTTCTTATATCTTTAATATTTTAATTTTTTTTATTAATGGATACATTAATTATTGAAGACAAAGATAATTTATTTTATAAAATTATAATGAAATTATATTTGATTATTTTAATTTGTTATTATAAATTAATATTATTAAATCATAAATTTCTATTAAACATTTTTTCAATGTTTTTAAATCATTATTTGATTTATTAAATGCTTTATTATTTTCCTAATAAAGAAATTAATTCTATTGAACATACTAATTAAATTTTATAGATTTAAATTTATTTTAATTAATTTATTTTAATAATTTATTAAATATTTCCCAAAATAATCTAATTATTTTGCTCAATCAAGATCTTAAAACACCTCCAAATAATTTAATTATAGCCCCATATATTTTTTAATATACAGTCCATATAAATGTGATAAATCTCGCCCAATGTGATAAATCTAGCCCAATGTGTTAAATCTAAATCTTTATCCTACTAAACTAAGTTTGAACCAATTTGATTTAGCCAATTCATTTTAATTGCTCCAATTTAATGAAATTATTCGGCCCATTCGATTAATTAAAAAACGGCCCATAAAATTATCCTAGAATTGGGCCATTCTTATTAGGTTTTAGTTGTCCTAAACCTAACAACAAACACAACAGCCGCTGCTATGCTTCTCTCATTTCACTTTATCCCTCTTCCTTTCCTATCTCTCTCGCCGCCCTATGCTTCCTTATCGACTCTCTGCTGCTCTCAAGCTCGCCACCTCGTCGGCGTCGCTCTACCTCGTCGTCGGAGTCGCCACCTCCGCTTTCTCTCTCTCTCAATCTATGTTCTCTCACCTTCCTCTATTGGTGTTGTCGCTGCGCGCTTTCGGAGGAAAGCTCATCGCAGCTCCACCGATGAAAACCTCAAGGTAAGACTCTCCTCATTCTACTTCTAAATCTATATATTTAAATTTTGATTTTTTTCAGAAATTTCCTAATCTTCCTCTCTCTCTTTCTCTCGCCCTGCTCTTCGGATTTCTTCGCCTGAATGGGGAAAATTCTGTCACAGCCCCAATTCCCAAAGGACGAAATGATCGGAGCGTGACTCGGGATAGGATGATAGAAACGAGATAGAAATGGAAACAGCAAGGTAAACAATGATAACTGAAGAATAATAACGAATAGATGGGTCTCTTCGTAGATGTTAAGAAAGTTTAATGGCTCGAAATCTCAACCATTTCATAAAGATAGTACTATTCTCGAAGGGTTAAAGTACTATACAACCTAAACAAAGTACCAAATTATAATTCGAAGGTTCGTAGTCACAAAGGAAAAATCAATAGAAGACAAAGTATTGCAGCGGAAGATAAAGTACTTAACAAATATATGAAGATATGCATTATCTCTGAATACTCAACTACAAGCAACCCCCTCTCAGCACCACCGCCATCGTCTCATTGCTCAACCTGCAAGTGTTTGAAAATACAAGCAGGGCTGAGTACTTGATGTACTCCATGGGTTATGCCTAAACATTTTATCATCATGCATCATAACAGTATCTCACAAGGTTTTACGTAAATGCTTGTGAATACTAAACATTTATTTTCCTTTCATAAACTTGGAACGGGATCCCATTTTCTTTCATTTTTGCATTATCCATATCTGTAACTACGCTGGGAAAGAAGGCCTTTGTTTGTCATGTTTATAGTGTGTTTTTAGTTGATGTTTCGTCGTGT
>JAPKLX010000047.1:2143349-2175697 GCA_026898415.1 Leonotis leonurus
CAGTACCTTTAAGTTGAGGGAAAACTCCGTTTTCCAAGAGGGGCACTCATCACGTGGATTAGGTGTAGGACCCAATATCGTGGAGTCTCGTGTTAGGGATAGGCGGGGGTGCTCATCTTGTAGAGTTGCAACCAAAGGGGCCTTGCCCTTTCGATCATCTCTTGAAGGTGGGATCCTCCTGAGGTGTATAATTGTTGAGCTTGAGTCGAGGGTTGTAGCCAAAGGTCGGTGGGGCGAAGTAGGAAATGGTGATTGACGTTCTCCCTGTGTGTGAGAGGGTCCCGCCTCCATGTCGTGAGGTCTTGGAATGGTTGTGGGTGGAATATATGTTTGTGGTAGTGGGGTCCACATGGATGGTACCTCGCGAAATTGAATATATGGCTCCTCTGGTGGATGGCCGTAAGTGTCGTAGAAGTAGTGGATGGTGGCTATATGAATCTTTCAAAGTTAGCCCCACAATCAAAACTCCGACCAATAGGTCGAATGAAGTCTTCCGCTGTCATACGGGCCCAGGCTTGCCACTCGGTAGGCAGTAGTGTAATTAGTCGCATAATTGCATTGGTACTCGTGGCTCCGTGTGGCTTCGCAGCTTCCCATAATCTCCTATAATGTGATAGAAATTCTCCTAAATCATCTCCTATACACTGTGCGTATGTACGGAACTCATAGAGGATCGATGCTGGAGTAGCTCGCGTGCTCAACCGTTTTCGAGTCGTGCAAATAATCCTCATCTGTAGGTAAAAATACACTTAATTAGGCTTCATTACTGATATATTAATAAGAAATTCATGCAATATATACTCCCATGAATTGCTCATATTCTAAGGAGCGTATAATTAATGATCATAGGCCTAGAAATTGACTAACGATTAAACAAAGGCCAATTATGAATATGTGTCACTGAACCTGTTATGGTTTGTGATTTGCTATTAATCCCGATTTCCTTCCTCGCAGAATGGATGCTATGGATGCTTTTCTGTCTGATCTGAAAGTTAAAAATGAATGTTAACAGAATCTACTAAAATAATTGAAAACAAATATAATGTTATCATATTTCGAGGGTTAATACAATCAGGTTTAAATTTACAATTGTTCGTATTAAAATGAGAAAGGAATAACACATAAAATAATGTATAAATTATGTATTTCACTTTCTAAACTTGCATACTATTATTCTAAAAAAAAAAATCTACATTTTCTTAAACTTTACTTTTTCATATGACAGATCTGGCTGCTCTGTTATCGAATACATAACCTAATACACTCGCCCTATCAATGCACTCACCGACAACCTGAGATAAGTATCTGTATTTCCCTTTCCTTACTTTTTAAAACTTTAAAATCTAGATCTATGTATACGAAAACAGATCTGTAAGGTTTATATATTAGATTTTCAGATATGTAGATCTACTAATCATTTATCAATTATCGCTCAATAATTTAATAAAAATTATTATAAAATAACCTCTATAACATATTTACTGCAGAATTGTACCTGTAACTTCAATAGTCTGTCCTTCGATGCAAGATGTATCTGTTTCGATTCAAGATGTATTCTGCGAAGGTAAATCTAACAAATCAGTTTACTCATTTATTATATTTAAATTTACTCGATAATCTGCAACATAAAAATTTTTACTCGCGACCATACCTTTGTATTTGATTTCCTTCCCACGTGATAAAATATCCTTGTTTCTGCGAAAATGATTTTAGAAAATTATGAAGATGAAAAAATGTCAGTGTTATTTTTTTAAAAATGGCAGCAGTTACTTTTCAAAACCGTTTTAAAAAATCTTTTTTAATTTTTAAAAATGGCAGCAGTTATTTTTTAAAAATGGCAGCAGATAAAAATCGTTTTAAAAAATTCAAAATCTTAATCTCAAAAAAAATGTCAACAGTTCACTGATTTATCATATCAAAATATTTAAAGAATCAAAATAATTTTGTACTAAAATATGTTTGTTCAACTTATTTTAATAATCAAGTTATTAAAATGTATGTGTAAAATAAAAAATTTAGTATGTTTTTTCTTTATTTATGTGTTCTTTTTATGAAATTGATATTATTACTGAAGTTATTAATATGAAGTTGCACTGGAATATTTATTCAGTTGAAATCTGTAATTATAAAATATATAATAATATTTAAAATATTACATAAATCTGCACGGGAAATCTGTAATTACAATAGTAAAACAATAAAATTACTAATAAAATATATTAATATATAAAGCTATAATCATTAGATAAAATATGTCGCCATTTTAGAAAACTAATATTATAATTATTTTTTACGAAATATGTGTATTAAAAAGATTATTTTGTGATCTTGAATTAATTATTTAATGACATATTAAGCATGAGACTTTATAACTAATGTACACATAATTTTTTTATTTAAAATAGCATGTAGAATTTAGGTACCTTGAATTTAGTTCTCTCCTTCGTGCATTATTATATTTTTTTAAAATTTTTTTTTATATCAGTTGTAAATTATATGTTAAATATTATTAATATAATATTTTATAGTTCAGTAATTAGTAATAATTTAGGCCCATAGATTTAATATTATTACGTTTTTTTATTTACGGCTCAGTCTTCACAATTAAAAAAATGGCTCATATATAGGTTACGCCTATTAAGATCACTAATATCATACCTGAACTTTTTAATATACCCGAAGGTTTAATTTTCATAAAAGAAATTTTTAACACTTATTAATTTATTTAATATAAATAAAAACTGGAACCATAAACACTGAAACAATTTAACCATTAACATTAAATTAACAACATAACTTAGCATAGACTTTCAATATAGTAGTAATACGAACAAAAATAATTCAATCATATCTCATGATTTCAAATAAATAATAATTATAACATTAAATTATTTAGTAAGTCTGTCATGTCTCATGATTTAAAATAAATAGAAATAGAAACCTTAAATTATTATATTTGATATTTGATTAAAATATATTGTATATACACTAATAATATTAACACATTCTTCAAATTTAAATTCAGTAAATAAATTCAATTTACATTTAGTAAATTAAATAAATATTAAATTCTGATTTATCTGAACATATATATATATACATAGGTACAATCTATTACGAAAATAAATAATTAAGTCATGTCTCATAATTTCAAATAAATAATAATTGTAATATTAAATTATTTAGTAATTCAGTCATGTATCATGATTTACAATATATAAAAATTGAAAGCTTAAATTAATTATGAATAATAGATTGTAACATTAAAATATTCAGTAAATAAGTCAGGTCTCATGATTTAAAATAAATATAAATAGGAATCTTGACCCTTTGCGTATATAATATGTCATCCACATTAAATAGAACACTATGGTGTCTGGACTTGATGGGTTTACGTAACAATGCCTTGATATTGCTACATATATGATTTTAATTAAACAGACCATCAATGTAATATAAAACGAAAAATAATTATACTTTTTTAATTATTATATTGGATTAAATTATATTGTATATACAATAACAATATTAACACATTATCCAAATTTAAATTTAGTAAATAAAATAAATTTACATTTAGTATATTAAATAAAAATATTATGTCATATCAGAACATATAGATACATACATAGGTAAAATCTATTAATCAATGATCAATACTGAATTACAATCACATAAAACAATATATTAATACAATACTACTGTAATCATACTATTCATAATACACGATATTCAAATCTCTTGCTTAATCTTTCGTTTGTATGCCCCCTTGGATGAGATGCCTGCATTGTGTGAACATTCTCCTGTTTCCCCCTTATTTGACATATCATCCTGTTTATAATAAAACATATAGTGTAAAACGTAGTATTTGCATATTTTTTGTAGTTTATAAGAGCATATTTACCTCTTTCAAAACCATCATAGTCTGATCACTTTCTGCCATTAACTTTTCTTTTCCCTTCACCTTCACCTTTGATTGCTGACCTTCCGCATCCTACTAACATACATCAAACAATTAATACGTATAATAAATTTCTAAAACATATATGTATAAAATATACTTGCTGACCTTCAACACCATCGCAGGCTGATCACATTCTACCATTACTGTTTCTTTTCCCTTCACCTCTGTATGCTGATCGTTCACATCCTAATAACATACATGAAACAATTAGTATGTATAATAATTTACAAAAACATATATGTATAAAATATACCTGTACATTAACGTATAAGCTAGAAATCCTAGAAAGAACTGTAGGATCAAGAATAATATTGTTAACACTGTATGGACCATCGAATTCTTCTTTATTTTGACCCTCTTTCACTTGAACATTGAACAATGCCTTCTTTCCTGCCAGATTTTCAATCTCAATAGGCAAATGTTCCAAATTGCCATCCTGCAATATCAACAATTTTTTTTATATTTAATGTTTGTATGTATAATATATAATTAATATTAATTTATACCTTATCTATTTCACTTGCATCTTTTCCAACTAAAATCAGACATTCCCTATCCCATAAAAGGAATGATGCAGTGTTGTCCTCATCGTCAATCATTCTTAGTGTCGGTTTATACCTATATAATACAGAATAATACAAACCGAATAATGCCTATGTAAGATACAAACACATGTAATACAGAATAATAATGTAAAACATAAGGACATAGAATAATACCTCTTCTTCCCATTGACTTCGTAGCTATTGCACTTCTGACAGAAAAATTTATCTATGCTAGGTGTTAGTTTCTTTGCGCACTTCTTACATGCTAGGTAAGACCAATCACTTATGGACTCAATAGCAAATATTGTTGCAAACACCCAAAAATCACCTAACTATAATCAGGAAATATAAATAATTAGATATTAGTTAATAATTAATAACGTTTAAATATATATATATATATATAAATATACATATTTGAAATTTATACCTGATTTAGCTGTGCAATAGTTTTGATATTTTTATCGTCAGTCAACTCTTTTTTCACATTGGAATGATCAACATATGACGGCAACTTCTCAAATTCATGGAATGATCCATTGAGCATGAAACTATTGAAAAAATTAAATCGTCAAGTAAATGTTAAATATTGTAAATACAAAATAACATACATAATTATTTACCTGTTTTTGAATTCGACAAGTCCGACATCTTTTGTATCGAAAAATAGTTTGGTTGTGTGGAATGCACTCGACAGTCTGATCTCACCTATAAAATAATATAAGTTAAATAATATAAGTAAACTTTTAAAACAAATATTTTCTATTATAATAAAATGATTAATCATAAATCAATACCTCTATATATATTTGGACGACAGAATTGAATCACTGTGGAAATTGGCATCTTTGCATTGTTGTTTAAATAGTTAGCCAATTCATCAGCATATTTATCCCACAATGTACATTGTATAGTCTGTCCACTGAAATAAAAAATAAAAGCAATTATTTTAATAAAGTAAAATTCTGTAGTTAAATAAAACACTTACTCATTATCTGCCAGAATCACATCCATCAATCTCATCTCTTTCTCATTAATTTGTTTGATTTGCAAAGCTGAACAGGATACAATCATAGCGATGACATCTGTGTTGGAAATTTACATTATAATTTATTATGTTTTATAAGAGAGAAATAAAAAAAAACTAATTTGCGAAATAAAATAACTCACCAAACATATATGCTTCATAGACGTCGTTGATTTTCAGAATATCTTCAATTTTCTTGAAGTTAAACATTTCCATTGGAAATGTTTCATCACTGACCTCACATAATCTTGTTTGATCAAAAATCAATATCTTATGCTTGGCTTGAGATACTCTATATTTCATTGAGTTGTGAGTCACAATGAAATTCATAATGCAGTAAACATTGCCTTCATGAAGCATACTTGAAAATTTATAGATTGTTGGACCCATAATTGAAGCACATAAACGAATACCCTACATAAAATGAGTAGTAAAAACAGTAAGATTAAAAAACGCATAATAATAATAGACAAATGGAATAAAATCTAAACGTAAATTGTTTACCTTTTTGTCATGAAATATACATTCATGACAATAGGATTTTGCAGGATTCTTGAAGTCAGGAAGATTGTAACTTCTTATCAATCTGACTTGCAACGCAACATTTGCTTTTCCCATCTCTAAATCATCAACAGTAGTGAATAAAGTTGGCATTGTGTTTGATGCTCAATGCTGTCTGGAAAAAACGAAAGACTGCATACATTTATAGTGGAGAATGCGAAAAGTCACGTACCTATTGAAGAGTTGTGACTTTTCAAATGTTATAATTTTGTATTATATATTTAATGTATATATATATATATATATATTACTGTTGGAATGTCTATAACGAACTTTAAAAAAAGTACCATTGTTTAAAATGAAGAAAAAAAAACATTTCATAAAATAGTTTAATATGAAGAACCAAAAAAAAACATTTCATAAAATAGATGACTACTTATAAAAAAAATATTTTATTGAGACAAAAATAAATTTCTTTTAAGAATTTCCATTAAAAATGGAATAATTAATTAATAATTGAAAAATGAAATTTAGAAACAAATTATTGTTTCTTAAAAAATTGACGTTTTAAAAATTAAAAAAAATACATTTAAAAAAGTAACCGCCCTGCCAATAGTTTATTTTTATATATAGATAATAGATTAATTTGCGGTTCGTGACATTTGTTTATTAATTGAATTAAGTCATATAACCTACCTAGCTTTATCCTTTTTGTCACTGTTCATTAACTTTCTTCTTTAACTATTTGCTATTTTAATTTGATGCTCCAGTTTGACTAAATGTTGGATTCAAAATTTTTAAACAAATACATTTAAATATGTTTGTGAACTCAGTGCCAAATATCGTCAAGTTTGAACTTGACTTGATAAAAGTATCGAGCTCGAAATTGAATGAGAGCTTAACTTAATTATTACAGAGTAGATTTTCGAATAATTTTTTTGAACTGAACTCGCAGTTCTCTCAAACAGTGATCGATGTTCATTTATAAACATCGAGAAAATACATGAACAATAATTTTGACAAAAATATTTATCTTTTTCTATTATTAGTAATTAGAAAAACAAAAGTATTTGCAAATCGAAAATTAAATCGTATTTAAAATTGTATTAATTGCTTCAATAGTACCGTTTCATTGTTTGGGGTCGGTATGACTTAACGTATCTGCGAATGTATTAGTTTGATTGGAATATACATATATAATTAAAATTTTATTTAAAAATGATCAAATTGTATGATTCCATTTAATTTAAGTAATTAAGCAGATTCATATTTTGATGGTACAATAAAGTGTTGGATTTATGCAAAGCACATAAGAGAGAAAATTCTGAAAAAATTATACAGTTAATTACTCAAACATCACATCACTCTTTGACATAACCGGCCAAATTCACGGCGGTTTTCGCCATGGAAGAAGCGGAGCCACCGGAGTGCCCGGTGTGCCTGCAGCCTTACGCCGCCGTCACCGTCATCCCACGTGTCCTCCCCTGCGGCCACACCACCTGCGAGTCCTGCCTCAACCTCCTTTCCCACCCTTTCCCCAACACCATCCGCTGCACCGTCTGCACGCAGCTCCTCAAATTGCCTAACTCTCTATCCTCTCTCCCAAAGAACCTCGACCTTCTCTACTTCTCGTCCATCCTCCAAGGCACCCGCCCCGTAGAGGACAAAGGAGTCATTCCATCGCCTTCGCCGCCGCAATTTGGGGGCGGAGAATTGGGTTCATATCCGTTTCTTCTGAAGCCGTGGACTTATGAATTCTATTGTGAATGGAGGAGGTGGATACTCCCAGCAGACTGTGTTTTCTGTAATGATGGTGGGGTTTTGGAAGGAAAAGTTTTGAGGCCTTTCAAGAGTGATCGTGTGATGGGGTGTGTTTTGAGAGAGAAAGAATGCGTGGGCCTTATTAAAGTTGGGGTTTCCGTGGACGATGGAGTCGATTCGACGATGATCAATCCAAGCCATGAGTCGAGAATATTGGCTGTTTTGTGGGGGATGAAGGAAGATGAGAGAGGGAGACTAAAAGTTATTTTTGATGCAGCCTTTAGAGTGAGTAATGTGGGGAAGGCATATGGGTTTTGGTGTAATGAGGAGGATAAGTGTGTTTATATTGTTTGCGAGAAGCTTGCTTCGTCTAGTTTTATCGAGTGTATTTTAAAGAACAAAAAGGATGAGAAGGAAGAGCTCAGTGCTGATGAAACGAGTTTTCTTGGAGTGGCTGGTATGGAGATTTGTGAAATCTTGAGCCGCTTGCATTTAGAGGGACTAGCTGTTGGTTACCTTAGTTTGAGTTGTCTTGGTTTCGATGATTTCGGTCGGGCTTGTGTAGACTTAAGTGAGGTTGTAAATATCAGTTGGAGAGTTAGTGCAGAAGTGGGAAAAGCTTGCAAATATATAGATTTTAGTTTAAAGGATATGTTATTGGATCAAAACCTCGTGTTTCTAAGTCCTGAGGTGTTGTTGCAGTTAATTGTAAATGAAGGGTTTGAGTTGGATTTTCTGAATGAATATAAAGTTGGTCCTGCTTCAGATGTTTGGTCAGTTGCCTCATTGCTTGTTTGGGTTATTACTGGAATCTCTTTCATGGAAGAGATGGAGTCTTTCTTGCATTCTGTTATTAGTGCTGTGAATGATGAAAAGCATTGTGATTACTCTGCTTTGTACAAAGGCTGGATGGAGAAAATATCTGCGTTGTTGGAGAGTAGGCTGGGATGGGAAAGTGCTGCATTGCTGGATGTTTTGTGCCAATGTCTGGGGTTAGAACCTGAACATAGGCCATTGGTAACTGAACTATGGAAATGCTTAAGGGGGTTGGTTGTTAAACATCAGTTTGATGTTGCGCTCAGCTCAAAGCAGGAGCAAATGAATCAAGACTTGGGTTGTTATGTAATACTAGGAAACATATTTAGCATGGTTGGAGAAACTAAGGATGGTATGAAGGGAGAAGAAGTGAGTGATGTTATTGATGGTATCAGTCAGGGTCGTTTCAATTGTTTAGAATTGCAAGGTCATTATGGTTTCATCACAGGCTTAGCTATTGGAGGTATGACATGGTCTTCATTTATAAGTGCCTTTCAATTTATCATTAATCTCTATTTGCGGAGTGTTAGTTTCTGCAGCTCAGAGACAAGTATGAAAAGGCACAAACACATGCACTTTCAAAATTGATGTTTTATTTTACATGTTATTCTGCTAGACCGTATTTATAGTATATTGTTAAGCAATACTCATTTGGCTGCTTAATCAGATTCATATGATTGGCCGTTCTATTAACTCCCACCTCTAAAAACTCACAAATGATATATATAATTTCTTGGTGTGAGTAGATCGAGTCTGATGTCTGGTTCTTTTGATTTCGGGACAGCTTTTCAACATGTACTCTGCCCGAAAAGGTGAGATGAAGACCAATATATATAAAGGAACTTAATCCATATAGTCATGCTTTGGAGATTCGATTATACAGACTTGCAGCTACTAGCCTAATCTAGTCCTTGAATGAACTCAATAGTGATAATCAGTATTTGTCAAGAGAACATTGCCTAATCAACAGTAATTGAATCTAATTATATATTTGTCTTTGTTGCTCAGTTAGTGCTACATTTAACCTACAGCTTGTACAAGATTGATTTTGATAATCTATTAAATTTTCTGTGTAGGGGGTTTCCTGTTCAGCTCCTCATTTGATAAGATAGTCAATGTATGGTCTCTGCAGGTATGCAGTTCAAATAAAATCTTCATTTGAACAAATGGGCAGCGGAATGTTGTTATGTGAAGCTATTAAAGAAAGTCTTATGAGTTATGACATACTATGAATGACTGCTATGACTGATTTCTTGGGAACAGCTTTTTAGATAGTTAACCATATCGAGATTACTCAGTTTTGACAAGAGCCTGCATATAGTTGTGCCAAATATTTGTTCTGCTGTTAATGCGACTTCAAACAGTTTGTTGGTCTTTTACTTATTTGTTATTTCTTCTATTAATCTCAGGACTTCACTTTTGTTCACTCGTTTAAAGGTCACGACCATAAAGTTACATCCGTCATTTTTGTGGATGGTGAACAACCATTGTGCATCAGTGGTGATGATGATGGAGCTATATGCATCTGGGAATCCAAATTTCCCTTTTCTGAAGTGCCATTGAAGAAGTTGCACGAGGACAAGGATTGGCGCTATAGCGGCATTCATGCAATGGCAAATTCTGGGACCGAGTATCTTTACACTGGCAGTGGAGACAGATTAGTAAAAGCATGGTCACTGCAGGTATTTGGATCTACCCTCGTCTTTGTTCATATACTTATGAATCGGGTGTTTGGGTGCATGAAGTGAAATCCACTATGTTTTCAAATAATTCAAGGATCACACCCTTGTTTGTGCTATGAGCGGTCACAAGTCAGTTGTCTCGTCCCTTGTAGTTTCCAACAGCGTTCTTTATAGTGGAAGCTGGGATGGGTCTGTCCGATTGTGGTCTATTGTCGATCATAGCCCTTTAGCAGTGTTAGGGGAGGACAAAATTGGAAAAATAGTACCTGTGTCGTCTCTTTCTGCTAATAACAACCTGCTGTTTGCTGGTCATGACAACGGTAACATAACGGTAAGTTAAGGTCCTTAGTAATTTATATTTTGATTTCATTTTCCTTGCACGTATATAATCCAAGTAGCTTGAGTCTGAGATCTGATAAGACAAGGACGATTTTCATTTTCTTGTTCCAGATATGGTGCAATGATGTCCTTCTGAAGTCTACTCAGAGTCACAAAGACTGCGTCTTCTCAATCACTACGAACGGGAAAAGGGTAATTAGCGGGGGATGGGACAAGAAAATCAGTGTGCAGGTAAATGAATTACTTATATTAAGAGTTAAGAGCCAGCATTAGTGTCACATTCAAGTCAAGCATAAAATTGGTGCATGCTGAAGTTATCATAATGCCATTTACCCAACACCCCACTTACTAAATACCATAATCTATTATGGTTTGTTTCGTGTATGATTGATTGATTATTTGCAATAGTCTTTGATTTGTGATGATAAAATATAAATGATTTTTAGGAAGCATATGAAGCTGCAGACGGGGTAGACGTCGTGCCTCTGGGGACTATCTCGTGTAAGTACCCGATAACAGCTGTGCAGTGTTGGCATGGGAAGATAATTGTTGGACAAGCTGATGGAATTATAAAGGTATGGTTTGCTAATTGCTAAATCAAATCACCAAATCAATTCATTTGAATGCATCCTTGTAAGTTCTAAGACCATCTCCAACCCAAAAACTTAAAAGTCAAATCCAAAATGCAGTCATTGAAATCTAACCAAAAAACTCATTGTCAACTCTGAATATTTCCTATATATTCCATCGCATACCACTCCTATGTAAATCTCAAGATCAAGAAATTGTTGCATAAATATGGCTGATAAATATAATTGTTGCAACTTGTGACAGATCTACTATGGAGAGTAGCAAGGGCTCAAAGATCGTCTTCTCATCAATCTCATGGTTCCTTTCTGTCGAAGAACTGCTGCCTTACATCAATCAACTACGTCTAAATACAACTGCATAGAGAAAAATGTGCACAGATCAAGAGTTTCAGAAACATTATACATAGATCAAGAGGCAGTTTACATTAAGTGAAAGTACCTTTGAATTGCCTTTGGATAGTCCCAAAATTGTATCTTTTTGTACAGTTAAAGATGAAATACGAGTTCAGTATAGCATGATTCTGGGCAGTGCTGCTTTATATCTTCTGCTTGGAGCCTCAACAACGTGTGCAAATTGCCAGAAACTCTTCTTATCTGTTCCCAATGCATGTTTTTTAGTTTATCGTCGTCAGCAAATATCTCTAGAATTGGACAAAGTAATCCCAGGAAGCTTTGAGGCATTCCTTTTATCCATAACCCTCCTCACTCCCTCAGAATCCACAAATCTACCAGCAGCGGAGAAGATGTTCGACAGCAGCACATAATCGCCCGCGTATTTCCTCTCCAACTCCATTATCCTTCTCGTCACTCTCTCGCCCATCTCCACGTTCCCATGGAAACTGCAAGCACCCAAAAGTGTCCTCCACAACACCACAGCATTACCAGCTGCATTAGGGTTGATGCTTAGAGCTATCTTTTCTGCTTCTTCCAACCTCCCAGCTCTCCCCAACATGTCTATTACAGCCCCATAATGCTTGATTTCTGGCGCAATCCCATAATCATCCACCATTTTTCTGTAGAATTCAAGCCCCTCCAACAGCAACCCGCCGTGGCTGCAAGCACTTAGCACGCTCAGAAACGTAATCGAATTAGGCTTCACGCCCTCATTTTCTTCCATTTTCTTATAGCAATCGAAAGCTTCTGCAGCCATTCCATGCATAGCAAATGCAGATATCACTGAAGTCCAAGAAACCAAGTTCTTCCTCTCGTCATCTATTTCCTCGAATATCCTCCATGCGCTTCCCGCATTCCCACTTCTCGAATACGCATCAAGGAGACAATTCATAACACGAACGTCTAACATATTCAGCCCGGTTTTCTCACCATAAGCATGAATCATCTGGCAAAGCTCGAGCGAACCGACATTCCCTATTGATGGAAAAACTGCAAGAAGCGTCACTTCCGTTGGCTTAATCCCTTTGTCCACGACCATTCTTCGAAACAAACGCAATGCCTCATGAAACCGGTTTGCGCGAGTATACCCGTCGATCAATCCAGTCCAAGAAACCACATTCTTCTCCGGCATCTCTTCAAAAACACCCCTTGCGAGCCCAACCTCGCCCCATTTAACAAACCCTGTTAGCAAAACGTTCCACGTCACCAGATTTCTCTCAGGCATTTCGTCAAACACTTTCTTCGCCTCAACCAACGACCCAGAATCTGAGTACATATTCACCAACGCAGTTCGCACATAAACATGGCGATCAAACCCGGCTTTAGAACTCAGACAATTGATCTGATTCCCCACGTCTGTTCTCTTCATATTTGCGCATGCTTTTATGAGATACGAGTAAGTGAAGCTATCGAAGGAAAATGGGTTACTTTGATTCCTAAGGTATTTGAAGAGGGAGATCGCATCATGCGGGAATTCACCGAGAGCGTAGTGCTTGAGTATGGAATTCCATAGAACAAACGCACAAATTCTCTGATTAATGAGAGGATTTGTGCGGAGAAGGTGACACTGGATTTGCTGAATCGCGAGGCGATGACGACTGTGTTTGTGGAGTAGCGAGAGAAGGTGGTTGTAATGGCTTTGTCTACTAATCATTTTCTCAAACACCTTACACGCAATCGCCTGAAGTTACCATATTTGTCGCATGTATACTGAACTGTTCGCAGATAGCAAAGGGAATTCAAGAAAATAGGCGCAAGAATGGAGGGAAGAAATTTGAAAGTACGACCGAAGAAGAAATAATTGACCAGCACCATGAAAGTGACGTGTCATAAAGCTTAATAATTTTCCACAGAAATACAAAATGAGATAAAAATGAGTTCTTTATTGATAATATCACCATTTGAAAAGGAAAAAAGAAGAAAACAAGCATAGCTTAGTTTCGGAGATATTCGGCAACATGATTTGGTGCTGTCCCATAATTTTTTGTCCCTTCTCTCTGCGTCGATACAATCCACAAAAATTAATTTCCCTCTCCAATATATCCACGAAAATAGATAAAACTCGATAAGTCAAATATATGGGCACCTCACCGTTATAGAAATGAGATTTATGTGCGAAAAATTGGTGGGCTTGAACCAAAATCAATTAATTCGGTAATTTTGATGGTGGTGGCACTGGCATGGCGGCATCAAGTTGTTATTTTTCTAATACTTATTATCATAACTGCCTATGCCAATTCCACATGAATCGGGCAGTCGGAACGCTGCCGTTTTGCCGTCATCTTAGCAGCTGCGGCAGGATTTCCGGGCCCGGGCTGGGGCCCGACTTGCAGAAGTGTAGGAACAAGAGATTGCTTGAGCCCGGACGCCGCCGGTTCGGGATGCTCGTCACTGCTCAGTTCTCGAGCTCTTTGTCAGTTGACATTGGCTTGGATTCTCAGGTTATTTTCTCTCGCTCGCTCGCTCTAATTTTTGGGGGCTTAGGGTTTGTAGATTTCTAGTGCTGAACTTTTGATTAGCTCTGATTCAGCATTGAGTGATTACTAATTGAGTTTATTCTACTGAGTAATTTTTGAAATCGCGAGCGATTCGGTATGGTTTCTGTTGTTGCAGCTTTATTGGATGTGTTTAATTCTTCCATTTTTGTATTTTTGTCGTAAGTTTGGTGGATTGAAGATTACTGTATTTGATTATGATATTTGGTGTGTACTGATATGTTTCTGTGTGGATTTGAAGAGTAATTACACCTACGATTCATCACATTTGCCTTGGGCCGGACCTCTTCCGGGCGATATTGCGGAAGTCGAAGCTTACTGTAGAATATTCAGAGCTGCAGAGCGGTTTCATAATGCGTTGATGGATGCACTGTGCAATCCAGTTACCGGAGAATGTAGTGTCTCGTACGACGTGCCATCGGAGGATAAGCCTTTGCTGGAAGAGAAGATAGTGTCTGTTCTTGGTTGCATGGTGTGTCTTCTGAATAAGGGAAGGGAAGATGTCCTCACAGGAAGATCGTCGATCATTAATTCATTTCGTGACTTGGATAAAAGCGCCATGGATGATAAGCTCCCACCACTTGCAAATTTCCGTTACGAGATGAAGAGTTACTGCGAGAGTTTGCATGTCGCCCTAGAGAATTATTTGGAGCCCGGTGATGATAGAAGCTTAAATGTTTGGAGAAAATTGCAGAGATTGAAGAATGTCAGCTTTGATTCTGGATTTCCCCGAGGGGACGATCACCCTAGCCAGGCATTGTTAGCGAATTGGAGCCCCGTTTTCTTTTCTACATCAAAAGAGGAAGCAAACTCGGAGAACATGGCTGTTGCGTTTTGGAAGGGTGGCCAGGTCACGGAAGAAAGTTTCAAGTGGCTTATAGGGAAAGGGTTCAGAACTATCATAGACCTCAGAGCAGAAACTGTGAAGGACAATTTTTACGAGTCTGTTCTGTCTGAAGCTATCTTGTCTGGGAAGATTGAACTGGTCAAGATTCCTATTGAAGTTGGGACTGCGCCTACACTGGAGCAGGTTGAGCAGTTTGCTGCTTTAGTGTCGGATTCAAGCAAAAAACCGATCTATGTACATAGTAAGGAAGGAAAGAGGAGGACCTCTTCTCTGATGTCTAGGTGGAGGCAGTATATTGGCCGCGTTACGCCTACAAATAAAAAAGTTGTTACCAGTGACCTTGGAGTTCAAGATACTCAAGAAAGTGAAGTTTCTGATATCTCAATGAACTTTGAAGGAGGTATATCGTCTCATAATGTGAGTGGTTCTGTCACACAAGAATCCGATACTTCTGGAGTGACATTCAGTGATTTAGAAACTCCATCCACACAAAAGCAATCTAAAAGCACCTTGGGAGTGAACAATTCTTTAGCAACTGACAATCCTGCTGCAGCAGTCTCTGTTAATGGTATAGTAGAATCAGACATTGACTCTTATAAAGATGTGCAACCAATGGAGTCTCAAATACCTCCTCTTGATATTTTCTCTAGAAAAGAAATGTCCAAGTTTTTCCAAAATAAGAAGACTTCCCCTGGTATGTACTTTAGTCATGAAAGGAGAAGATTGGAGATGTTGTCTGCTTTACAGTACAAGTACAATGGGACTGCCCTTAAGAAAGAATCTTACTCTAGTTCAAGTCTTAATAATGTACAGCCTATATCAGCTGACAGCATGAACTTAACATCAGAGCCTCAAAACAGGGCCGACAGTAACGGGTCATATCAAAAGCCCACTGTTCTTTCAAAAACCACATCTTTTCCAGATAAAGCCAATAATGGCGCGAGTTATGCACAAAGTAACGAAAATGGATCAGTAAAGTCGAGCAATGACCTCAGTACGAATCCCCTCTCTGTTATGGTTACTGTACCGAATAGAATTGATGTTGAAAGCTATCTTTCTTCAGATGATGAAAACCTGGATGTGATGGAACAGAACATGTGTGCTTCAGCAACTGGTGTTGTAAGAGTGCAGTCAAGAAAGAAAGCAGAGATGTTCTTAGTTAGAACAGATGGGTTTTCTTGCACTAGAGAAAAGGTAACTGAATCTTCATTAGCATTCTCTCATCCTAGCACACAGCAACAGATGCTTTTGTGGAAATCTACCCCAAAGACTGTGTTGTTATTAAAGAAGCTGGGCCGAACACTCATGGAAGAAGCTAAAGAGGTATACACTCTTATTTAGGTAATACTCCCTGATGTTCTTAAATGTTTATGTCATATGCTAGTCTAATTAATGCATAAAGCATGCATTAATTCATAGTCAAGATGGTTAGACCATAAGTAAGCTGCCACATCTCACTTAATCTGGGCCAGGCTTTCTTGGGGATTCCGTTTCTTGGTACTTTATGTTCATAATGATATCATGATTACTTTTTGAGTTCTCTTTACTTTTATCTTCAACAAGCGACCTGTATTTAGTGCAGGTTGAAGTCTGGTTTCCAATTGATATAATGCTATTAATGACTCGTACTATTCCATTAACAATTTGGCTCATATACTTTTTTCATTATGCTATACTCTACATTCACATACCACAACGTTGATCTCACTAAAAGTTGCTTAGAAGCATGTTATGCATTAAGACTTATGTTCCCTGGGAGAACTTTCTCCATGCATTTTTTTAAAAAAAAAATTATCAACATTCATAGTTCAGACAAGAAGTCAGTTTTCAGTCTGATGCCTTTTGTGTGGCCTTGAAAGTTGAAAATATGAATAGTAGGATGTCTTTACATGTACATCTTCCCCTCACGAATTAGAGTTTTGCTTGTACTGACTAATCATCTACATTTTAAAATTCTCAATCCTTTCTGTTTCACAAGTGTTTGCAGATATCACTATTCTTGAATAACGAGCCACAGTATTTCTCCTATTTGATTTTGTTTCCTAGATTTATTTCATGAATTCTTATAAATGTGAGCATTGCTCTTCTGAGCATACATGCTTTTGTTTTAATTCTTCTCTTGTTTACATAGCTATCGTTTCTTGTTCCATAATGATGAGAATGGAGAATTCTTTAAATTCTTTAGCCATTAATCTTATGTAAGCCATCTTATTGTGGGTTCTCTGCAAACTCCAGGTTGCCTCTTTCTTATATCATCAAGAGAAGATGAATGTTCTTGTCGAACCTGAGGTTCATGATGTATTTGCTAGGATTCCTGGATTTGGATTTGTCCAGACATTCTACAGTCAAGATACAAGGTGCTCAAGTTTTAGGCGCAATCTTTCTCCTTTCACCAATTAACAATTCAGAGATTTTCTAACCTGCTAAATGTATCTAATGCAGTGATCTTCATGAGAGGGTTGATCTTGTTGCTTGTTTGGGAGGAGATGGGGTCATACTTCATGCATCAAATTTATTCAGAGGTGCCGTCCCTCCTGTCGTCTCGTTTAATCTTGGATCCTTAGGATTTCTGACTTCTCACACTGTAAGTCTCTTCACCAACCTAACAAATATGCAAGTTTACTTGACACATTTTTTCCTGACACCTACATATGTTTTTGCAGTTTGATGATTATAGAGGTGATCTGAGACAAGTGATTCATGGGAACAACACCACTGATGGAGTTTATATCACTCTAAGAATGCGTCTCCGCTGTGAAATCTTTCGAAATGGGAAGGCTATGCCTGGAAAGATATTTGATGTCCTAAATGAAGTTGTAGTTGATCGTGGTTCTAATCCATACCTATCAAAGATCGAGTGTTTTGAACATGATCGTCTCATAACCAAGGTATGGTTCATTACCTTTTGACTGTGGAGATGGGCTCCTTTTTCGGGTGTACATGTATTTCCTAATTCCTAGTATATTACTCAAGTACTTTTGTTCAAGTTCTTTCACTCAAGAGGATATATTTGCTAGAGTTGTTGACTTGACGAAATCAAAAAAAGAAAGTAATTCATTGGATCTCTGACAGTTTCTATTATTCATTAAATAGGTGCAAGGTGATGGAGTCATAGTTGCCACTCCTACTGGAAGTACAGCTTATTCTACAGCTGCTGGAGGTTCTATGGTATGTCATTATCATAATCACAACCAAGATTTTGGTAACAAGTATTACAATGTAATTGAATTTCTAATATCGGATATCTAGATAGTAATAAGTGATCAGCTAGCACTGGCAGTACTCAACAAAACTAATGATGCTTTTAGGATCGTGAATCAATATTGTTTAAGAACGTATGATGCTTTTGAGTGTGCACTGTAGGTAGCTCTGATGCTGAATAAACATGTCCTGGCACGATATGAAATATACGAGTTTTTTTAAATATCAGTTGAACTTGTTGGAAATTAAAGACTTCTTCCTTCTGAGCTGTTCTTGCTACCATATTGTATAGAGTTATATCGGTAAAAGAATGTAAGAAAGAGGCTGTCCTTTTGCAGGTACATCCAAATGTTCCATGTATGCTCTTCACTCCAATCTGTCCGCATTCTCTCTCATTCAGACCAGTCATACTTCCAGATTCTGCTCGACTTGAATTAAAGGTATTTTTCTGCATTTGAGGCTTAACTTTAAAATGATAGTAAGCTGCAGTTATGTAATGACTATTTAGTTAAATATGTATAAGAAAGGTGCTTTCAATTATTAGGGTGGAAGTGCCTTTCTTTTGGATTCTTGTATTTCTTCTCTTCTTATTTCTTTTGTGGAACATTCTATCTAAATATTACAAGTCATGTTTGCAGCATCATCTTTTCTTGTTCATTTTCCAGATTTTGTTTTTATCATACTAAAATTATATTATCTGTATTTACACATACTTGGTGTATTTGCCTTCAACCAAACAGATTCCCGAGGATGCACGAAGCAATGCTTGGGTATCGTTTGATGGGAAGAGACGACAACAGCTCTCAAGAGGAGACTCCGTCCGAATATGCATGAGCCAACATCCACTCCCAACTGTGAATAAGTGTGACCAAACCGGTGATTGGTTCCGTAGTTTGATCCGTTGCTTGAATTGGAACGAGAGGCTCGATCAGAAAGCCCTTTGAGAACCCTACACCTTACACCCGTTTCTCTTCTTCGTCTTCTACCTCGTCCGGTCATTGTAAATATTACTGTACAGCATATATGTACCCAAGAATCACAGAGAGCTCAACTCAGAAATTTGTCATTGTATTAGGCTGTTGTATCTGCAGCTCTCTCTCTCCTGTACATGAGCCATATTATTGGCATATTGAATTTGGTGGCTAAATAGTATATTCACCTCTATAACAAAATTAATAAATGATTTTCATATTACACTACACTAGATTTTTATATATTATACCAAAGTTCTCTCTCATAAAAGCAGATGAAATTACACTGTTGTCTATATTGACATTTGATCAATTATATTCTGTCACAACACAACCACACAAATTATGACAGTAGTCCTCTACAGCCTTTTGCTTGAGGAGAACTACTTAATTACTAAACAGAAACAGGAAAAGTAAAATCATACACTGCTTTTATAGTAGCAATAATTTTTTACACTGCTTTGACAGCTAGGAATCTGGGTTCTTTAGGCAGAAACTTCTGCTCAGCATAAACAGACATGTAATCTCCAAACACAAACTTAGGATACTTAGCCTCCTCTTCCTCTTCTTTCTCAACCAATTTATCCACTGCTGGCTCAATGGTGGCCTCCATTGACGGATTATAGAACGATGCTATCGACCTCCTGTTCCCCTCCCGTCTAGCCACAATGCGGTGCCACACGCTCTTGTACCTCCCGTTGCTCAACACCTCCACCTGATCGCCTGTATTGATCACTATCGCGTTCTTGATTGGCTGCACGTCGATCCACGCCCCGTCTTTCAAGATTTGGAGTGCCTCCACCTCATCATCTTGGAAGAGAAGGATGACACCCCCTGCATCCGTGTGGGCTCGCAGCGCATCAACCTTCTCCGGGTTAGGGCACGGGGGGTAGTGGCTCACCTTCGTCCCGAAAAAGGCTGCGTCTTGGCCTTCTCCTCCGCAGTTGAATGCCCTCTTCATGTACCCTTTTGGGAGGCCTAAGTTCTCATCCATTGTTTCCATCACTCTGCATGCCAGCTTCTTCAGTTCAACTCTGTACTCTTCCATAGTTTCCCTATTAACCAGTAGTCATGATCAAATACTTAGTAATTAATTGATTTCATTAATGAAATTAAGGTAAGAAACAAGACATGCATCCTTACTTGAAATGGGCAGTTTTAGAAGGCCAGTCATCACCATTGCCGTCTGTGAGCAAGAACACATCTTCCCAGTCCACATCCTCAACCCTTTGATCACTCTTCTTCTCCACCAACTCCTTCAACTTCTTCACCGGCGTCGACTGCTCGAAAAGGGGCTCTCTTTCCACCTTGTAGCACTCAGAAGCCACCTTCTTCACCCTCTCAAGAAGCTCCTCAGAAATCCCATGATTGATCAACTGTCAAAATCACTCATCAAATCTCAAATTTTGTATTATACAATCACTCAACATTCAAGACAACATCAACATTGTGCTAAGTGATAAAAACTTAAAGAAAGAATATGTACCTGAAAAAAACCCCACTGTTCACAGCAAAGAGCAATCTGAGCAAGAACATTGCCTCTCTCCTCTCCTTCCAACTTTGAGAAATCAATAACAGGAATAGCCATTGACAACTAAATGAAGAAGTTAACAACGATTATAAAAGTGAAGTAATATTGAACTTCTTTTTTAGTAGTAGTAATAGAGTGGTGATGTAAGGCTTAACCATCAAGGGTCTATTTATAGTGGAAAGATTATAAATTTATAATAAAAATCTGCTCTTATTTGGGAATGTCAGCGCTTCCAACTTATTCAATTAATCATGTAAATACTATAATAGTGAGCGTGAGACATGCAATGGTCGGTGACACCTTATCAGAAGCTGTGAAAGGTCAATAGTTTCTTTAGTTGAGACTCACATAACTTAATTTGGTATCCCACAACACAAGCAATCACCCCCTACATGCCGACTAAGGGCATTAGGGCATCATATTCTAGGAGCTCATTTCATAGTTTCAATAAATCATTATACCCACACAACTTAATAGAAAGTCCAAAGGCATCATATTCGCTCAAACTATATGAATAAATCTTTCTTCTATCTGTTACAAGCCAAGGGTTCCTTTCCTTTCCATTTCTTCAAACTCTCATTCATATTTTTCATAGAGAAATTTCTGATCAATAATAGAACAAGATTCGTTTTGCATCATACTTAAGGGATTCTCAGTTCGGACCGAAAAAGCAATGTAACTCGATCATTATCAAACAGATGTAATCCTTTTCTGTCTGTGAAGATTCCACCAGAGTGGTTTCTACTTCTAATAAATCATGAACTAGATCCGAATCATTTTCAATGAGTCCATAAGAAATAATCTCATTTTTCTCATCAAATCCGAATAGAGATCAAAGATCTTGAGCGACCGATCCCACAGAGATAATTTATATAATAGATTTATTGTAGAATATGCCTCTAAGTCCATATAAATTATATCATATTTATTAAAGATTATGGTTTAATAGTCACCATGAATGCTAATGTGTAGATTAAATAAACAATATATACATAAAAGTAGATAGGCCGTCATGTCAGAGTAATTCCGCAACCACCCAATTTCAGGTAATTAACCTCATTATGTATTGCATGCGATATATTTCTATTATATTATGGTGGAGCTGCAGCCATAACACAATGATGCGCGCATGTATAAAGAATTCTTACCAAAGAAAGTTAAATTATCTTGTTTAATAGTATCATAGTAGCTGCATGAGATTCGTAGACTCGTACGACCTTACTTGAACAGGATCTGTTCTATAATCTCGTACGGTCTTACATCTGTATCCTCGAGTTCTAAGATGGCAAGCTTAAGAGATGATTATACGAGTTATTAGATTTTCATTTTTTATTTTTATTAATATATATTAAATAATATTAAATTATATCCTAATTAGTAAGAAAAATTATTAAAAATTTATATTTATTTATAGGGTATTGTCACATTGTTTGTGGGCGTATTAATCTCGTCTTCCGCAGACAAGTGATCATTTTTGCATATCGAGAATAGATATGTCATGATTAGTTCTCTACGTATTAACTAGATTTTAAATATATATTAATTTTGAAATTTGTAGGGTGTGATTCCGCTACAATTATGGAGGGTATTTTTTTTAATATTAATAGTGTGCCCTTTAGTAATATAAGCAATAAAAAATAGTAGTGATATTTATGTATTGATTATTCTCTCATTTAAGCATATTTTATTTCATGTTAACATTTTCTCTTCTTTAATTTCAGTTATAACTGTAAGCTATAAATTAGAATGATTAAAGCAATAAAAAAATAATTAAGCATTTGTTGACTTTGCAATATATTTCAAAAAAACAAATTAAATAATAAATAAACATTAATTATAGCAAATTATATTTGTATCATTTTGAAGTTTAGAAATATACTAGAAAATAATAATTTTTCACCAAATAAAAAATAAATAAGTTATAGAATTTACATAGTTATAAGATATCAATTGTGGACACATTAAATTGTATCTGCTGCAGGTTAGTCATCGTAGGGGCATTCGGTTTACAAGATTAGAACTTAGATTATAATTATCTTATGTTTAGTTTATAAGATAAAATATAAGATTAAATTTAAAAACTATCTAAAATAGATAGCAGTAGTATTTTAAGTCTTTAACTTACCCCAATCCCAATGATAAATTTTAGTATATATTTAAACCTCTGCCGACTAATTAACTTCCTTTATTTGCGTCTTTAAATTCAACTTTACCATCATTAATTCGCTTGCTTTCTTACTACAAATCAAATGCTTTACTTTTGATGTGATGAGATAAGATAAGATATTAGTCATAATTAATTATCTGTCATGGTTTAAGGGTTAAGAAAGAGACTATTAACCATTAATTAATATTTTTGAAGGTCAAATATTAATTTAATTCACAACATTTGCCAACTCCTTCATTTCTACTTAATCATAAACTAATGTTTTCCAAGAGACTGACCTATGATTTACTAATTTGGCACTAATTAAATAATTGTACATAAATTATGGGCTAGATATAAATATTCTAGAATTAGTATACTAAAACTGGATCAGTCAGATAGACTCGCCGCTACAGTTTTATCAACATTTTTGGCGTCTCTATCTCTCACGGTAATGTACAAAATAAGTATATAAATCACTATAATTTTTATTTTTTTTATTATTTTAAATAAAATAAATGTTAAATTGTATCATAATCTATAAATCCTAATCGAAAGAGAAAATTAATAAATTTTTATCAAAAATTTATTATTTATCTACATAGTATAACATCAGTCGTGAACACGTTAAGTTATGTCCGTCGCGCATTGGGAAGAGGTTTTCTATATAATATATATCCGAAATATATGTTACGTAAAGGTAAACGTGCATACCCCTCTGATAAAAATGTATTTCTATATTTTATTTAAAGTTGACTTTACATGTTTATAATATATAGTAGAATATGCTTATATTCAATCAATTTCGTAATGCAACAAATTAAGATGTCATCTCTTGCTAACGGAGCCAATTAATTCACAATAAATTTAAATGGAGCGAATACTGTTTCTTTTTTAATGAAAAAAATTAATTAACTATGTATATGTTAAAATTGTTGGTGAGGGATGGTTTCAAGATCCTAATCCCTCTAGCTCCTTAACAAGAACAAAACCTTTATAGGGAAGACTTGAGACTAATATCCAAGTTTAATAATATATATGAAGTTCAATTATCTATGTTTTAAAAAGAATGATAAATTTTAAAGACCGGCCAGAAAAAATCAAAACCGGGTCTTTTATCTCGAGTTTTCACTCCTACCATTATTGTGTTTTTAAAAGAAAAATTTGGATTATATTCACATTAAATAACATAGTCGCATTACAAAGGACTCGAATCTGATACCTATTGTATTGGACATTAACCTCACTACGACTAGACAGGTACGACTAGACAGGCCGACGCACGCGCTATTATTGTGTTTTTAATTAAGTTACAAGAGTCCTTAGTCAAACCCTCGTTTATATATTAAAATAAATTTTGTTGTTGGTTCATGAACATCAATGTTTGACAAAGCAGATGCGACGTGCATGTTTATAATTTATAATCAAGCATGCCAAGTAACGTGTAAAGAGAAAACTGATAAATAATTTGGTGTAATCCTTTTTAATTAATTATATATATTTAAGTAATTGATCATGAGCTCAATTAAGTTAGGGCCAAACATATTATTTTATTAAGATACGCTTATCATCTATTTATATCATAAATAAATCGAATTGATCTGAGCTTATAGAGTTTATGAATAATTAATCGCACAAAAATAATTAATGTTACTTTGTTATGGCCCAAGAACGCAACAACCTTAGGTCTTTCTAGCATTGATGCATGTCTAATTCTTGAATCTTGAGGAGTGGAGTGGTGGTTGCAAAAGATGATTAGTAGTATTATTTTATTTTATGTTAAATTAAATAATATTAAATTTAAATTACAAAGTCAATAGCGTAACCTTTTTACTTGATTAGAATGATCTTATCATAAACTTCCCAAAGATAGCTTCAATTTGTCGATATGATCGAGCTTCGGTCATACGTACTCGATGGGATCGAAAGGTCGTGAATTAGGATATATCGGTCATACGTACTCGATACTTGACATCAGCTTCATAATATCAAAGTAGATCGAGCTTCGAAATTATGTATGGTGTGCGAGCTTTTACATAGTGAGGAAATTGTACAAAAAGAATATGGTAGTAGGAAATTAGGGTTTCAATGCCATATAGAGGGGTTTATTTCTATACAAACAATTAATTAAGACTCAAATTCAAAGTATGCTTCATTAATTAACCCTCCACTTTACAATCAATCTCGTACATTTCTATTAAATTAATCAAAAATGCCTAGTAATTATGTTATATATGAAGGAAGAACAAATTGAGCTTCAGTACAAACATTATCAACTAGCTATAGTGAAAGTAGTTAGTTAAGGCACAAATATTCAGATAGTACACACACACACACATATAATGAATGCAAGTTTAATTTATATATGAACTACGTAACAATTATCATCGACAGTAATTAACCAGTAATATTGCTTGAAAAAAAAAAGAAAAACAGTAATCAGTATTGACCTAAATCAATAACAAGCTAGATATATATCATACGTATGCATACATATATATATATATATGTCTAATCCAATATTATTTGAATAAATGACAATAGCAAACTAGTATAAAACCCCATCTTCATTATCCCATGAAGCACAATCATTCTGCAACACCCACAAAAAACAAAGTAAAAAAAATTAAAAACTGTACGTCAGAGTCACACATGCATGCAGAAATATATCAATATATTGTAATGAATTAATAAAATGAAAAATTAATACCGTCATTGATTGATGAAGCTAATCTTGAAGATTAGGGTGAGTGGGCTGGAGGCGATATGTATGTGTGTGGAAATTAGGAAGGGTTCCCAACTGCAAATCATCTCCAAAAAATGGGAACTGATTCATCAATGGCTGCTGCTCCACTACCTTCAATTCTCTCATTGCCTGCTGCTGCTGCTCTTGATTCTCTAGTTCTGCTTGCTTTTGCATCTGGTTACTCATCAACTATATTTTCAACAAATTTAATTATTCACCCACATTTATATATCTGTGTCTTTTGTTTTGTGTGTGTAGAATGAAATTAACAGTTAATGAACATATATATATATATATATACCCAGTGGTACATTTCTTGATTCTCCTTCTCCATCAGAACTTCCTACAATCAACAAATATCAAGTTAAATAAGTTTTCAATAAAGATGATAAAAGGAAATTTTGAAAGAAAGTAATTAGATTTAATTATATTTATATGTATACCGTCCTCTTCAGATTCTCCACTTGCTCTTGAATAAGCTGAAACTGATCATGCAACAGTTGAAAAAAATCCCCTCAAGCATATGATCAATTAATTATATAGATAATATATTTAGTAATGTGATCGAATTAAATAGAAGAAATGAAATTTATAAAAGTAAAAGAATGAATTACTTTTCGAGCTCGAACTTTAAGGAGGGAGTGTTCAAGCTGCTGTTCAAGCTCAACCAGCTCTTCATAGCGTACACTGCTCAAATTATCACCTTTGTACCTTTGAATCAAGTTCAGCTCAAGATTCTGTGTTTCACTCCTCATTAGAGCCAACTCTTTCTGCACTTGATCCTATATATTCATTACAACATGAAATCACTACATATGCTCTTTTTCTTTATGTAACTAAAGAAAAATCAAGAGGGTTAATTTGAACTAAAAGAAGGTAGGTTTAATTAATTACTTACATCGAATGCAGCTGCTCCGGGGCGGTTTTCGTGTTCTGGAAATGAGATCCCTTTGGCCTTTGTATACCTATCTATGATCTGCTTCATGCTGCAGCCATGTTTCAGAATTAAAAATCTTTAATTCTAAAAGGGTACAATTCCAAAATCTTGATCTTGCTTTCTAGGTTAAAGGGGGTTAATGTTAGGTTTTTTCACATGAAATTCACATAGATATATATATAAAAACTAGTTTTATAGCATAAAGATCTGATTTTTATTACTTATGTGAAAAAATCTTGAATTGCTAATTAAGAGTACACTAGCTACCTAGTTTAGAGTAATATATATCATAAGCAAATGTTCTAAAACTGCAATAGAAATATAATTTTGAACTCTTCAAACATTTGTAGTCCCAAAATTAGAAACTTGCACACAAAC
The DNA here is from genome assembly GCA_026898415.1 of Leonotis leonurus. Classification (NCBI taxonomy): domain Eukaryota; kingdom Viridiplantae; phylum Streptophyta; class Magnoliopsida; order Lamiales; family Lamiaceae; genus Leonotis; species Leonotis leonurus. Next base: position 2,170,220 of record JAPKLX010000047.1, read on the forward strand.
AAAGGAATTTAATTCATATGGTTTCAGAGAATCATATATATATACTGACTACACTAATGATGGAATTAAGGTCAATGGTTTCAGGCTTTTGGTCAAAGAGAAATTGATTACTTCTGCCCTTACTCAGAAATTCAAGGGATGGAAAGAGATAGAGAGAAAGAGAGAGCAGAAACTCATCAGATCATAATATTGCTGTCTTTAATCTTTGAATGAACCATCAAACATCCAAACCTAGCTAAGATCCAATTGATCATGTGACAGGAATATTACAAATTTAGAAGAAGAAGAAAAAAAGAAAACTAGTTTCCAAGAACACAAACTAGTATATGTTTCTTGTCTTTAATCTTGAAAATAACCATCATGGAATCAATTGAAGCATAAACTTCAAACCAAAGATACATACAATTGATCATGTGACAGAAAATACGACAAAAAAAAGCAAATTGTTTTCCAAAACCACAAACTATAGTGTGTGTGAGTGTTTAATTACCTTAGAGGAGGGGTGCAGTACTCAGTGAGCTTCCCCTTAGTGGAGAAGACAATAAGGCCAATTTGAGCATCACAAAGAACAGAAAGCTCATGTGTTTTCTTCATCAAACCTGATCTACGTTTCGAGAACGTTACTTGCCTCCTCGTGTTGTTTTCGATCCTCTTCACCTCTATTTTCCCTCTTCCCATTACAACTAGCTAGCTATATCAAGCTTTTCTTTTCTTTAATTACCTACATATAAAGTTAAAGAAAAAGCTTGAACACTTGCTGCTTAATTAAGGTACAACAATGATCAAAATATAATGATCTAGTATTGGAATACAAACAATTAGGTTGAGTTATAATTTGTAAAACAAACAGACATACACACAAGAATATTATCTTAATTGAGGCTTAGCCTCTGCTACTGCAAGTGAAGAGATCTAGTAACAGATCCAAACAAGTATATAAATAATCAGAATTTGGGAAAACAAGATTTTGGTAAAGAAAAAAACTTGGTGAAATGATCTGTATGGAATCCTTATAATGGGAGAATTAAGAGGAAAGCAAGTTTAGAATAGAGATGAAATTAAGGAAAAGAGAAAATGAGAGTTTGTTTAATTACCTTGTTATGTTCTTGTGTGGTATTTAGGGCTTGAGTTGGAGCTTTATAAGCAAGAGGAAAATATGAAGTCTATCTTCCCTTTTATGGTTTACTTCTCTTGAAATTGTGTGTTTCTGTTTGTGTTTGCATGCATAGGATGATGATATGAAGCACTCTTGCATCTAATTATGTACACACACAAAATATATATTATTTTATATATTTATATATGGGGTGGACTGAAAAATAAAATTTTTAAAATATTATGTTTTTATATATGTATAAAAATTTTAGGATGGACTAATGTTGTATTGAACTTTAAAAAATATATATATATATACAAATATATATATATATATATAAAGTTGAAAATTTTGGGTTTGCACTCAGCTATAGTGTAAATCTGCCCCTGTGTATACGCATATGATTTACATGCATTTTTTTAAATGGGATTCTATGTCTCACTTCATCTTTTACAATTAAATTTTAATTTATTTTTTTAATTTAATATGTTTTTATTTGATTTTATACTTCCTCCATCCCACTAAACTTGACACTTTTTTTTGGCACGATTATTAAAGAGTGTGTATAAAGTAGTGTAAGAGTGATTAAGGTGGTAGGGTCCACACCTTTTTAAAGAGATAACTTTTACTATTTTTGGAATATGTCAAGTTTAGTGGGACATCCAATAAAAAAATGTGTCAAATTTAGTGGGATGGATGAAGTACTTATTATTAGAGTTTGTCCCACCCAAATAGAGTACATAATTTTTTTAGCATTAATTAATGTCACTTTTACTTGATATTTAGGATTCATAAATTTAAAAATATGACATATGATATTAAAAATTTTAATTTTTAAAAAGAAAGTATATATGATTCCTTATATTATAACGAATAGTTTATTTCTAAAAAATATTAATTAAAATGATAAATTTGATTGTGAGACATAAAGTGTGGAACACTAAATCTGATCCCGAATTTTTGTTAATCATTGTCTCCTTGATCATACATAAAATTCTACAATTTTATTATAATTATATATTACTTTCTCCGTCCCACTAAACTTGGCACGTTTTATATTTAATTGAGTGTATTAAAATAATAAAACGTGTCAAGCTTAATGGGATGGAGGGAGTATATATATTAATATTATTTAAATCATAATTTTAAACACACATCTTATCTAAGATTTTCTGTTTTTTAGAACACCCCACCTAAGATTAATTAATATATATTGATCCCACCGTCCACTGCTAGTACATTCTATCTATTACTTTGTCTATAAAAAAATTGAACACTTTTATTTTTAATAATTATACTCATATTATTGGACTCACCACCAAAACTTACTGATTACCAACTCAAATATGTAAGTTCTTTGTGAATGGGGTATAAAATAATTAATAAATAATACATGATATAATATTAACCATATCTATAATACTCTAGGGTATTAGCTATGATCAAATTAAGAAAGTAAATTTAATGTTAAGAATGATGAAATCATTAAACTTGCAAGGTGGGTGCTCCATCCCTCTCACACACAATTAATGCATCCAATTCCCATGATATATAAACATATATATACACACAAACTTTATTTTTGAGAATAACAGAAGGTTATAACTTATAAGGCTAAATTACATAGGTTCTGTAAAATTACCACTTGGCCCTTACAAGTTTTGCCGAAATTATTTTGCTCTCCTCCTAGATAGGTGCGTGCGTGCGTCTATTTGGATCATTAGGTTTCGGGTATTTTAGGTAATACCCTATATTTTATTGTATTTGGGCATCAAAATACGCAAATTTTGGATTTTTAAGATCGTGATCGGTGATTTTAGGTAGGGCTGGCAATCAGGTCGGGTTGGGTCGTTATCGGGTCGACCTGATAACGACCCGACCTGATAAGGTCAAACCCGAACACGACCCGATAAGAATTTCTTAAACCCGAACACGAACCCGACCTGAAAGGCCTAAACACGAACCCAACCCGAACACGACACGAACCCGTATCTGACCTGAAATTTTCAGGTCAACCCGAACTCACCTAAACTTAAATTAAAACAAATAAAACTATAAAGTCTAAAACTAAATATTAAATAGTATTAAAAATATATATAAAATATTATATTTTTTAAAACAGGTCAACCCGAACCCGACCCGAACCCAACCCGAACCCGACCTGAAATTTTCGGGTCCTTATCAGGTCGATCCGATAATGACCCGAACACGATAAGGCTAAACCCAAACCTATTAATTTCGTGTCGGTTCGTGTCGGGTTATCGTGTCGTGTCGAGAATTGTCAGCCCTAATTTTAGGGTTTAGGGACTTTGTATTATCTGAAAGTCGAATTTATATATTATATTAAATTTAAATTTGATAATTGAAATTTTCTTGATACTCAAAATGTTCAAATTATCTAAAAATATTCGAAAATATAAAATAATTTCAATTGTTTCGGATAATTTTGAATACCCAAATATCTTACTTGAAATACTCAAGTTAGGTACGGATACCCCAAGTTCCATCCAGATCAGGTCATATTGCTGAAATATATAAATTTTTAGATGGAATACCGAAAATCCGAGTAGTATTCTTAGCTCGATGGACACCCCTACATCTAGCCTCTACGTTTTGCCAAATTCTCAACTAAATGAATCGCATAATTTGTAGTGGAAATTAAACTCTAGCCAAAGTCTCTTAACATTTCAAAACAAAATCCTATATACACTGAAGAATTGTCAATTGCCATCTCTTTTCAAAATTTTGGATTGCATGTTACTTAAGGATTAATTTATATGATGGGTGATTTGGTAATTTGGGTAGGGATGTGAATTATTAAGAAAAAGGGGTAAAAGTTAATATAGTAAAAAAGTTGGAAGAAATGAGTGTCATTTCATGAATTAGAGGAAAGGTTGAATAATGCTACTCACTCTATTGTTGTCGACGTTTAACCACCACTGCTCTTTTCCACTGTGTCAGGGCTACCAAATATTCCTGAATTTTACCATTTTTGGCTCTCAAAGAATATATTTAATTTTTTCCACTTTTGGAAACTGCAATATTGTGTTGGACCATATAACTTTATCCTAATTAGGGTGTAATAAGGTGGTTAGGGCACCCTTAGTCAAACTCTCTATTTAAATTTCACAACGAATCACGATTCACTTGGTAAGACGTTTCTTATATATCAAGAACGAAGGAAATGAGGAATCATAACTGATTCTAATTAACAGAAGAAGAAAAAATTGATCAATGGATAGTTATACATCCTAAATGTTTATTCTAATAGTATGACATGTTTATGACAAATTTAGATTAGGATATAGCTTTGTTCTAATCATTAATGAGTTTGATCATGAACAAAAAGATCATTTTGGATCAAGATTTGAAAATTTTACGTACGTGTTATGTAGTTAGCTTGACTTGATATTGTTTGTATCACAAATATTATCGTATAATTGTATTTTTCACGAAATTAGTTTGTTAGAAAATTATAAACTAAGGAAGAAAAATATCTATTTTTTTATAGTTTTGGGATTTGATTAATCAAAATGTAGGAATCTAATTATAAATAGTGCAAGAAGAATTTAGGAGTAGAAATTGATATTAATTAATTTCTCATTATGTTAAAGAAGGGTTTAAGGGGGGAATGTAATTCATTTTATTTTAAATCAATTTGATTGTTTTGTTGAAATAAAGTATAGTTGGATTTGTTGACTAAGAAGAGTGTTGCTCCGAATTCACAGTTTGGCTTCTTCCATAAAATAACCAACTTTAGAAAGAAGGCACACACTTGAATAGGAAAATGTAGCAAGTCTTAATTTAAGATGGCAAAAAATGGGAAAATTTTGAATTGGGTGCATCATACATATTGATCGATCGCCGATTTTCGAAGTGAGATTTGCACAGTGATTTGAAAGTAAACGAGACGAGGTTTACGTGGTTCGACTTTTAATGAAGTCTACGTCCACGGAGAAGGGAGCTCGTTTATTATGAATTAGATGAGAGCTGAAATATAGGTTACAGAAAGTGATTTTTCCCTTAATCTGACTATTATCTCGTATTTATAGATAATAGAGGCGGTTTAAGGCTATTTATAGTAAGTGGGCCGTGCTATTGGGCCGGCCGAGCTGCTCTTGATGGGCCGCGGTGTTGGGCCGCCGAGCTGCTTCCGGGCATTGGGCCTTATTGATGGGCCACATCCTATCACATCCCCCCCCCTCGAGAGAAGATCGGAACCGAGGTGGAGATCTTGACGAGGTGAGTGTGTTTGGACGAAGTGAAGATCTGGGCGAGGTGGAGATCTTGCTGTTGCCGAGGTTGAAGTGACTCCGGCTGAAGCCGAGGTAGAAGTAACTCTCTGGCTGTAGCCGAGGTAGAAGTAACTCTCTGGCTGTAGC